>WURS02436170.1:0-15353 GCA_011762765.2 Rhinocypha anisoptera | reverse complement strand
TCGAATCGGTTAAGCACAGTGGAAGTAGCGTAACTCTCACAGTACTAAATCGTGGATGGCACAAAACCAAAAAAAAAGACAGAACTTGAAATTGAACAGAGGAAACCACGACCATATTATTCATTAATATATAGGAGATATAACAGGAGATTTCTTAATGTTGCGAGGTTTCTCATAAATTCTTCGTTTCACTAACAATACCACTGGTTTGCAGTTGCTTACGCGGTGCCAGTGTTTGTGATGATCATTGTCACCTACCTTCGAATCAAGCAAAAGACAGTTTTGAATAGGCTGGAACGTATAGCGAATCACTTGGAAAAGCTACGAAACATGCGAGTTGGTATTAAACGCAGTGTACGCTACCAAGGTCGTCTACGATACATGCTCTACCGCAAGATATTGCAACTCAATGTCCGTTACAACTGGCTGGCGAAGGAGGTGAATGACTACAATCGTTTTACATCACGCTTTCTCAACCTTCTCTTTGTGATCTTCATTCTGATCATAACCTACATAACCTATGTGTTGTTTGTGGCTGGCACTCCACTCGACTTTCGTTTTGTCTACATCAACGTCTACATCGCTCACATCTCGTTACTCAGTTTGATCATCTTTGGCTGTGCCGCAGTGTGCAGTACCAACAAGTTGGTTGGCCATGCCATGTATCGGGTACTGAATCGTGTCTACCAGGCTGGCTTTTTTACACCTTACCAACTTCTTAAGGTATGCTCGTTCACCTATCTTCACATGTGATCACTGATTTGTTTTGTTTATGGTGCCTCAGTTGGACATGATGGCACAGTTTCGTCGTTACAAGTCTAAAGTGGGCTTTTCATTGGCCACCAAATACACCATTGACTATAATGCTTACATAATGGTAAGCTCTCTCTCTCTCTCTCTTTTCTTTTCTTTCTAAATTAATTGCATATAAACAATCTATAGGTTTTCTATGTGATCAGTTCTTTCTTCCTTATGAATATCAAGAGAGGCATCAGACTTTAGCAAGAAATCAAAAATTACAACTAAATGAGTTTCACATTGCGCATTCATATATCTTCTATATATTGAAACAAATGTGTCAGTATAAATTAATGTTGCTTAAGTTAAATTGTTTAATTTGTGCTAAATAAACATATGTAGTTTATGACAATATAATTAATATAGATTTCATTTAGAATGACATATTCTGGGAATTTTTAGTCCCATTTTTATGTGAGTATTATCGTATACTTTGAATCTATTGCCACCATTACAATTTTAATTATTTATTTTTTAGAGAAACTCAATCTATTAGACCAGCCTCTTTATTTTTTTCGGTTGTCCGGTCTGTCGGGATCTCGAAAACTGTATGGTAGATTTTGTTGAAACCTTTCAGAATAAAAACTATATAATTAATAAAATTATGAAACTATAAAAAATTAAAGTAAATCTCATGTTATGTTTACGTGAGTTACAATATCAAAATTACTGAAAGTAGAATAACCAAACTTGGCAGATAGTTGTATGATAAAATGCTCAATTGAATGAGGTCAAGTAAGAAATTCAAAACTGGATCCTAGGACTCAAGAAACCAATTTTGACTTTTTAATTAAAACTTAAGATACTCTTACTTACCGAATCTTTCTATTTGCCGCTGACTTGTTGACCAACTAACCAATATTGTAAATTGATTTATGTAATGGTGGGATTTTTTTTGTTGACAAACTCCATGAGAGCATCACACTCAAAAATAGAGTTTTTCAGGATTGTTCAGAGGATTGTTCAAGAATCATGCGAGTGGCAATTTTTATTATTCCCCTCTCTTCTATGTGACCAGTTTTAGTTAACAAAAAGTATTGTTCAACAAAAAAAAGTTTCAGAAAACTTTTAAACAACTACCTCAGTTGGCGAGTCACATAAAATCATGAACCATCCTCATGTCGACATATGGCAAAATGTCAATGTTTGCCATTTGACAAAATTCATTTGGCTATTAGTTAGAATCTGGACCAATATATTTTTTGTAATATAACATAAAAATTATTTTTAGCAACTATCCGGGCAGCACTCAGTTGTTTTGTAATCATTTCAAATTATTTGGGCAAAATAGCTAGTAAAGCATTTCAAATGCTGGTTTAAAGGTCACAAATGGTAAAAACTTTTGAATAAATCATCTTCCTGAATATAAAACTGAGTTTGTGACTAAGTTATAGTTGTTTATTAGAAGATTCAACTATTTTACAACTTGCTATCAAATTATTTCATAAATATAATGAGTAGAAATTTCATTAATTTTTAGTTATTTGTAACTCATTAGTGAAAAGAAGAGGTTCTCAGTATTGGAGTGACACAAAATGCGGTAGAAGCGGGATTGGGTTTTATCCAAATTTCAGTAGGAGTGGTCAGTATGACTTGAACGGCTCTGAGACTGCTTGTTGATCTTTGCCTAGCACCGTAGAATCCAGACACGATACAATGAAGAAGCACTGCTTCAACATTGCGCCTTATGTCTCGTATCACTCATGGCACCCATTATTATTATTATTATTATAAGCGAAAGGTAGACAATTGAGCCCTTCTGGGTACTTTATTGAAAAATCTTATTTTTATTACGATTGAGCGGTTGATTACGCCATTGAAGTACACTCCCTTAATTCAAGATTTACCCGTTAAAATTAAAAATTTGAGAAAGTGTAGCAGAGGTAGAATTGAACAATATTCGATTTTTTCAAATCAACACTGCTTCCAAATGTTATGGTGAAATTAGAAGAAAGTACAATTTGAAACAATTTTATTGTTCAAAAAATATTCTATAAAGTACATATATGAACTATTTTTAGAAAATAAATTTTAGACTAAAACATAAAAGCTTCTCTCGGGTGTGGTGGTTGAATTAGTCTTGAAGATGTCGTCGGTGCATGAAAAGATCAAGCAAAAAGTGTACCTCACTGGTTATCACTATCATATTTTTCATCTTTTCTACTACTTTTCTGACATCACTCGGTATGGTTTAGCCTTCTACCAACACGAGAACAAGGCTCGCTATCAGCAATTTCGGGTCCGTCGGTCGATTCTGCACGCCATCGTGCCAGCTATCATAACGTTCTTGTTTGGAGTGCGCGGTGCCATCTACCTCTTCAATGCCGACTACTACAACTCGACTCGAGCACGACAACTGTTAATCTTCACCGCTTTCTTTCCCGACAACGGACGTGAGGTGATGGAAATCACACTCTTCTGCTGGTCAGCAATGCATGTGGGTTATGTATTCTACGTGTTGCGCGAACGACTTCTTGATTACTGCTTTCTTGCTGTTCTACTTGTCGACGAAAAGGGTAGCAAGGGAGTCAAACCTGAGCATCTAGGTAAGTACCAAGCATTTTTTAAGTGAAGTTCTATTTTCTATAAAACAAAATTTTATTTAGATTTGAATCCTGATGAGTTAGCCAAATTAGTCCGAATGCGTAGGCAATTGTTGCGCCTACCGCACGTGATTAACTGTACCGTGATTTGTGTGGCTGATGCTGCTTTGATGCTGCAGATTATGCAGAAATCTCTGTGGCAAGTCAACATTTGGCATCTGATCTTTTGGTGGCTCTACTGGCAGATCTGGATTCTCTACGCGAATTGCTGTAAGTTCCACTGCGATTTTCGATTGCCCGCTAACAGTGCCACTGGTTTGCAGTTGCCTACGCGGTGCCAGTGTTTGTGATGATCATTGTCACCTATCTTCGAATCAAACAAGAGACAGTGTTGAATGAACTGAACCGGGTAGTGACTTTCTTGGAACAAATGCGAAACATGCCAGCGGGCATTAAACGCACTAGGCGCTACCAAACTCAACTTTTTTTTATTTACCGCAAAATATTGCAACTCAACGTTCGCTACAACTGGCTAGTGAAAGAGGTGAAAGACTACAATCGTTTCATATCACGCTTCCTCAATCTAGTGTTTATGGTTTTCATTCTGATCATAACCTACATAACCTATGTGTTGTTTGTGGCTGGCACTCCTCTCGACTTTCGTTTTGTTTACATGAACGTTTTCATCGCTCACATCTCGTTGCTCAGTTTGACCATCTTTGGCTGTGCCTCAGTGTGCAAGACCAACAAGTTGGTTGGCCATACCATGTATCGGGTACTGAATCGTGTCTACCAGGCTGGCTATTTTACACCTTACCAACTTCTTAAGGTATGCCTCCCTCACCTACTTTCACATAAAATCACTGATTTGTTTTGTTTATGGTATCTCAGTTGGATATGATGGCACAGTTTCGTCGTTACAAGTGCAAAGTGGGCTTTTCATTGGCTACCAGATACACCATTGACTATAATGCTTACATAATGGTAGACTTTCTCTTTTTTTCTAAATTAATTGAATATAAACAATTGAACTATAGGTTTTCTATGTGATCAGTTCTTTCTTTCTTATGAATATCAAGAGAGGCATCAAACTTTAACAAGAAATCAAAAATTACAACTAAACGAGTTTCACATTGCGCATTCATATATCTTCTATATATTGAAACAATTGTGTCAGTATAAATTAATGTTGCTTAAGTTAAATTGTTTAATTTGTGCTAAATAAACATATGTTGTTTATGACAATATAATTAATATAGTTTTCATTCAGAATGACATATTCGGGGAATTTTTAGCCAGATTTTTATGTGAGTATTAGCGTATACTTGGAAATGGGAGACAATAATACATTAGTGTGCTAAGTTTTATTTGGATCAAATTCGCAGTTTCTGAGATCCGTTCAAGTCAAATTGAATAAAGGTTTTAACTATATTACGACCTGATATACAATCATTTCATAATGCTAATGAGTAGAAAATTTATTAAATTTTAGTATTTTGTAACCGTTTGTAACTCATTAGCGAAAGGTAGAACAATTAAGCCCTTCTGGGTACTTAATTGAAAATGCATTTTTATTACGATTGAGCAGTTGATTACGTCATTGAAGTACACTTCCTTCAAGATTTACTTTTTGAAATTAAAAATTTAAAAAGTGTAACAGAGGTAGAGTTGAACAATATTCGATTTTTTCGAAGTGACACTGCTTCTAAATGATATAGTGAAAAAAGAAAAAAGTACTACTTGAAACATAATTTAATATGTATATATATTTACTTATCAAAGAATATTATTTCTTGTTACTAAAAATTAAGTTCGAAAAATATTTTATAGGTACATATATGAACTATTTTTAAGGAAATAAATTTTAGACTAAAAAATAAAAGCTTCTCTCGAGTGTGGTGGTTGAATTAGTATTGAAGATGTCGTCGGTGCATGAAAAGGTCGAGCAAAAAGTGTACCTCACTGGTTATCACTACCATATTTTTCATCTCTTCTACTACTTTGCCTACATCACTCGGTATGGTCTAGCCTTCTACCAACGCGAGAACAAGTCTCGTTACCAGCAATTTCGGGTTCGTCGGTCGATTCTGCACGCCATCGTGCCCACTATCATAACGTTCTTATTTGGAGTACGAGGTGCCATCTACCTCTTGAATGCCGACTACTACAACTCGACTCGAGCCAGACAACTGTTGATTTTCACCGCTTTCTTTCCCGATAACGGACGTCATGTGATGGAGATCACACTCCTGTGCTGGTCAACGTTGCATGTGAGCTATGTATTCTACGTGTTGCGCGAGCGACTTCTTGATTACTGCTTTCTTGCTGTTCTACTTGTCGATGAAAAGGGTAGCAAGGGAGTCAAACCTGTGCATCTTGGTAGGTACCAAATGTTTTTGTATTGAAATTCTATATTCTATAATTTCATTTAGATTTGAATCCGGATGAGTTAGCTAAAGTAGTTCGAGTTCGTAGGCAATTGTTGCTCTTGCCCCACGTGATTAACTGTGCCGTGATTTGTGTGGCTGACGCTGCCATGCTCCTCCAAATCATACACAAGTCGCTTTGGCAAGTCAACATCTGGCAAAACTGATCTTCTGGTGGTTCTACTGGCAGATTTGGATTCTCTACTCGAATTGCTGTAAGTTCCACTGCAAGATTTCTTTTTGATTTCCCGCTAACAGTGTCACTGGTTTGCAGTTGCCTACGCGGTGCCAGTGTTTATGATGATCATTGTCACCTATCTTCGAATCAAGCAAGAGACAGTGCTGAATGAACTGAACCATGTAGCGTATCGCTTGGAACAAATGCGAAACATACCGGTACGCATTAAACGCACTATGCGCTACCAAGCTCAGCGTTTCTTGATCTACCGCAAGATATTGCAACTCAACGTTCGATACAACTGGCAGGTGAAGGAGGTTAAAGACTACGATCGCTTCATATCACGCTTTCTTAACCTAGTGTTTATGATGTTCATTCTGATCATAACCTATATAACCTATGTGTTGTTTGTGGCTGGCACTCCGCTCGACTTTCGTTTTGTCTACATCAACGTCTTCATTGCTCACATCTCGTTGCTCAGTTTGATCATCTTTGGCTGTGCCGGAGTGTGCAAGACCAACAAGTTGGTTGGCCATGCCATGTACCGTGTAATGAATCGTGTTTACCAGGCTGACTACTTTAGACCCAACCAACTTCTCAAGGTATGCTTGCTCAAATACTACGGTAAATATTTACGCTCAAAATTTAACCCAAAACTCAACTATACCTAAATTTTAAAAATTTTAACTCGTAAAATCCACACAACTCTTAAAATCCAAACCTGTTTGCCCAATTTAAATTTAATTGTAAAGTAAGTAAATGTTAGATATAGAGTAAGATAATTTAAGAAAAAATAGGTTTATGGTAAATGTCTCTATGTTAAGTCCTTTTTAAATTAAACAAACCCATACCTAAACTCAACGGGTTAAAATTCCAATTTATTACCCTAACACGCTCACTGATTTTTATCTTATGATATCCTAGTTGGATATGATAGCACAGTTTCGTCGTTACAAGTCTAAAGTAGGCTTTTCATTGGCTGCCAGATTCACCATCGATTACAACACTTACATATTGGTAAGAGCTTTCTTTCTCTCACTAGTTATGAATTAATTAAACATCGATAATTTATACAGGTCTTATACTTCATAAGTTCTTTTTTCTTCATGAATATCAAAAAACTTTAGTTCAACTATCAATGCATATTTGTACTAAGCGGTTATCCCATTTTCGGTATTTATATAGCAAAAAAAATTATATATGTATTGAAATGACAATGGTTTATTAAAAATACAAAATAAAATAAGTGCAACAATTATAGATTATTAATTGTGAACACGAGGCTTCTTGCCAGTTGGTCCGTTGGTGAAAGGTCTGGGTCGTTTGAAGCGCCTCGAAATGCTTGTCACCTTCTTTCGAGTCCAGGGATTGTCCTCTTCACGTCGGTTAATCTGACGCACAAACTCTGTCTCATCTACATCGGGTTCCTCATAATCAGATTCGTCTACTTCCTCGCTCGCTTCGGTTTCCTTCACCTTGCCCTTAGGCACAATACGAATCGAGCCATCGCGATAGACTCTCACATTAGATCCGGTAAGGAAGTCAAACTCGTCCTCGACAAAGCGATCTTGTTGGTGATCTTTTTGAACCAGAATGACTTCGTTGGCCGAACCGAGATCCATGTAGAAAAGGATAGCCATTGACTTCTCGGTTTTCACCGCCAACTCGCGCACATTGTTGCCAAACAGATCTTTGAGCTTTTCCAACACCGCTAAAGTATTGGCCTCGACGTGTTCGATTGGCTGTTCAAGTGATCCAACACAGACGGTCACCGTAGAGCCTTTGCCTGAGACGTAGAGTGTGGTGTGGTTGAGTTTCTCCTCAATCTGCTCCTTGAGATCGGGCTCGTCGAGTTTGACCAAAATAGGCACCTTCCGGCGGTCGATCCAAAAAGCCTTTCCCAAGAATCGACTGAGAAACGCGTGCTTGTTGCGCAGCAAGTTTTTATCGCATAGAAATCGATTGTATTCACCAGCCAACTTCTTGCGTAACTCTGGTGCACGGAACTCGTTGCGCAACTGTCGCATAGGCAGAATTTCGTTGATGAGACTACCTGACACCGATTTCGACTCGAGCAGTTCTCGGTAGTGACTCTTGGTCTCCTCAAGGTCAGCATCACGATCGGAGAGAGGCTCGCGGTAGAGATCCTTCACGATCAGACAGGTTTCAAAGTTAAGCGTATGTCGCCAGTGATGCGGCAAAGCGATGCTGTGAATGTAAGTGCTGTAGTTAAGAGGAATCTTCTTTAGCGAAAACGTGAGGTAAACAAAGTTAATGTCTTCGTCGAACAGAGGCTTCTTCTCCAAAGCCCGCTGCCGATACTCATCTTGAACTATCTTCAAGGCACGAACCGCTTCACCCACCTTGCTGGCTGAGACGAACGTTTTCTCGTTCACATCACTCTTCACGGTGTCATTGCAACTCTTGTTAAGGACTTTGGCCTCACTCTTGGTCACCTTGGCCTTTGGTGTTCGCACTTTTGACTGGTCTCGAACCATTTTGACGGAGATCAGTTCAGATGCCAGATGCACGCTTGTTAGCCAAACACGCCGACTCGGCGTCGCCGAGTGAGCGGCAAACACGTGGTAAATAAAAGAAACGAGTGCCCGTCCACAGAGGACGTTACACCATTTGAATGTGTGGAGCGCTCAAACATGCTTAGCATTTAAAACTTAATACTGAAACTATTTTATTTTTTAAATTTGTGAAATTTTTGTTAAATAAAGATAATCAAAATAAATAATAGTTTTTATTTAAAATTACATTTTTAGCTAATTAGAATTTATTACTAAAACTAGCCAGTTTATAACAAAATTAATCATTGTTTTTTAATTATGATATTCTTGTGAATTAGTGCTTTAATCATTTGTCATTGCCACAATATTAATAAATCATCTTTTATAATAGCAGTAATAAATGTTTATTTTACATTTTTTCATTTCTATACTAAATATTTATTAATAAATGTCAAAACTATTATTACAACAATGTGGTTTTGTTTCATATGGAACTATTATCAAATTCAAGTTTAAAGTTGATAGTGAATAACACGTAGCCTATATAAAACAAAAGCACTTGAATTAAAGAAGCCCAAGTGATTGCAAAGAGAGGGCCGAGTGAGACGCCTAACTTGGCACCAGTGGTGAGCTGTGCCATAAAACTATCATAGTGAAGTTTGGTTCTTAGCAGTGACGCACCATAGCGATCAGTAGTGCGTAACAATGGCTGAGTTTTGTTCAGCAACCGGGCAGACTGGTGCAGTCGAAAGCTGATCAGCGCAAATGGTAAAGTCACCGTGACTGCCACTGATATTTGCAATAAGAGTAGCATAATGACAGTGATCACATCAAACAATGGGAGACTGTCTAGGAGAAGACGACTGAATAAGTAAATGTTACTGGGAAGGTTGCAAGCAATGCCAACTGCAAGTAGATTGCTCCAAAATTGCTTGCTATGCCATAGAATACAAGTGCTTATTCGGTGATGTTCACGAATGAATTGATTAGCTGTCCAGCGCAATTTGAAACGATTGCATGCAAGTCCTTGCTTTTTGATTCGCAGCAGCAATCGTTCCAGCAAGTTGTTTTGCTCGTTCACGTGTCCACTGTAGACCAGAGATATGATGAGACACATGGGAGCAATGGTCACGCCAACTTGAACTATGTGAAAGGTCTCAATTGCAAAGAGAAAGTAGTCCACTGTGAAGAGTGCATTGTCTTGCCATGTGTAGATTGACACATTGAGCATCACCGGGAGATAAGCCATCGTAAAGAGTAGCATTATTAGCACTAGCAGATTATAATGCAAATGAGCGTTAGTTTTTTAGTTTGAGTTGTTTACCGCATACCAAACAAGAAATGAGTGACAGCCGTGGCAAACCCAATTAGTTGTAAAACCACCACAAGACGATTACGGAGCAATAAAGAAAGCTTCGGATAGAGGGACAAACTTTGCATTTCAAATAGTCTTTTGTCAAGTCTGTCCAGCTCAAACAAGGCGCGAAACTTCTTTGCTATTTCCAATCGTGGGAATCGATGTAAAACAATCACACAGCGTTCCAATGACTCGTCAGGCTCCGATTCTTGACGCAGACACTCACGGTAGATGTCGTGGTGAAGCACTATCAACTGATAGTATGCTCCTGCAGTAAAAGTGTCTGCCAAGTGAAAATAAAGCCATGGAGTGGCGAATGCCGCACAACAGCCCATTACCAAGTGGATCAAACCTAAGTAGCTATCGTAGACACAGGGATTCACTAGAGAAAAGTGGGCAAGATAGTCCCACTGCCAAAGGGGATACTTATCGCAGCCAAATACATATTTCATCAAGCAAATGTTGAAGATACGTGCCATGAAATAGAGATGCAGTATGGTTTCCAATCGATGGATCCATCGATAACGAGTGTTGTGACTATTGGTACAAATGGAGTCTATCTGAGAGTAGAGCAATCTTTCAAAGTGGCGAACAATCATCTTGTCTACACACTGCACTTGGATTCTTATGAATGATACGTTTTGCCTTTTGCAAACTATAGCTGTACTTGATTGATTAATTCAACGGGTTTGCACCGCTTATATTTGTCATATTGCGTGATTAGATCTAATCGAAATGCTTTTTCAAAAAGCTACATGTACTTTTAACGTCCGTTGTTTTAAATTTAATTATTCCCCCTTTTCTTTTATTTAATATATTTTACTATAAGAATGCAAATTGATCTATAAAGCAACTCTCAGAAAGTGCCCTTGACGACAATTCTAAGCGTTGAGCAACAGTGAGACTCGTGGCCTAGGTTTATTTTTATTTAATTATATAAACCTAAAACGAGGTGACCTTCTTTAAGAATTTATTGCTTAAAACTGTTGTTGGTTACTTGAACTTTTTTAAAAGTACAATAAACAACGATTAAACTTGACATTTAAAACAAATAACAAATAAGCAAATATAGAGATGTTAGCAACAAAGTGAGTTTTAGAAAAATTGGAAGACGAGACTGTGGAAGACTTGGTTTAGATCTGGTTTGGTTGGTAAGCAACGGAGCTTGAACTCGATCCGGTAGGGTGAGAATGGCTTGACGGGCTCCTTTCCAAGCATTGGGTCCTGAAAAATATGTTAAAGTCAAGTTAACGATACAAAAAATAAAGAACCATACCAGACTTCAATAGAAAAGTAGCCTCAGAGTAAAAGCTAAAAAGCTAAAAATCAGACATAATTTATATTTAAAAGTATTTGAAAAGTGTTTTAAAAAAATAAGAATTCGATAGAATCATAGAATTATTAATAAATTGAATAAGTTTTTTTTGGTGAAATAATTCTTAAAATCGTCTATTTTTTGCTATTTTGAATTTTGGATAATAATAAAACTAATGTTAATTTGGCAATGTTGCCCCAACAATGGCAGCTTGAATTGTTTGTTTTTAAATGAACAAAGGTACCTAATTAATAAATTAACAGTCAAAAACCTCAATCTTTAAAACGTACAAAAACGGCGTTAAGCTTTTCTTTTGAGCCCTCTTTCCTATCGGAACCTATAGTTCTTTATTTAAATAGGGATCTCAGCTTAATCCAATCGAAAATCGAATTGTAAGAAAAACAACACTTTAAGACCAATTATGAAGTTACTGTCGGAGAAAAGTGCAGTTTTTTGGGGAGGTTGGATTTGGTTGGAAGTTAAGAGCACTAATTTAAAGTGAAAGTTGAATTCACTTACCGACTAGTCGATATTGGTAAGGCGCAGCTGGTCCGAAAAAGAGGGCCTTAAAGAGTGAAAAGTCGGTAAAGAGATAACGCCAGAGGGGAGGAAATGCTCCAATTTGTTGTGCCAAAAAGTCCATAGTGGCAAGCCAGTCGCACTGCAGTGTGTTTCGTTCACTTTTGTAGTAACGTGCCCAGCGAATTCGATCTTGCTGCTCAATGTCACTCTCCATCTGATCACGACTCGGCAAACAGACCTTGCCTTTCATGAGTAAAGCAAACCAACGTGCCTGCATTTCGCCAATTGAAATAATGGCTCCGGTGGGTTGCACTAGGCCTATGAAAGCCAGCGTGTGTGGATGCTTCAAACTGGGCGCAAATTGGTGACGGTAAAGATGCACTCGACTGCTTGACACGGGCACTATCGACTCGGGCAGGAATGGAAAGCACACTTTGTAGCCGGTGGCAAAGATCACCGCGTCGCACTTGGTCACTTTGTTTTCACCTTGAATGTAATTTTTAATAAATTCTCAGTGTAAATTGTGAAAAGAGTTACTATTGATTTACCTTGAAAGACAACACCATCCTCAGTAAAGTGATCTACATTGCTCTTGATTTGAATCTTTCCCGAGAGAATACCAATGGGCAGTGCATCGCAGGTTGTAATCAATTGCGAGAAACACCGATTCTGTGGACGCAATTGGTAGAAGTCGTGATCGATTATTTGATTGAGCTTGCGTTCGAAAAGAGAGCAAACCAGCCAGTAAGGCAGGTATCGATTGATAAAGGCTCTGCAGCGTCGCGTTATACAAAAGTCGGCGGGTAAGCCGTTCTCCCAAACTCGCTTAGAAATCCACGTTCCACGTCTGGTTGACATATAAACCTTATGGGATAAACTTAAGTTAGAATCAACAAATACATTTATACAATTCAAAATCATTACTTGTTGGGCAACAGTGGCGAGCTCTACTGCAGCATCAGCGGCTGAATTACCAATTCCTACGATCACAACTCTCTTTCCTTCAAAACCATCCGCGTGTTTCAACGAGTGAGTATGCATAATCTTGCCTTTGAAGCTTTCTTGTCCTTCAAAGGTTGGCATGGAGATAGTTCCATGGTGTCCTGTGCATAACATCACGCCATCAAAAACATCACAAAATGTTTGACCAGTTTGGAGATCTCGAGTGCTAACCACCCAGCGACCTGTCTCTTCGTAGTCAGGTGCCATTTCAATCAAAGTTACTTCCCGCAAGTACCGGACATAGTTTTTAAAGTTGAAGTTGTTAGCATACTTGTCAAAGTAACCAACCTGGTGACAAACAACAGTAAACCAAAAAGGTGACATTACAAAAGTTTACTAACCAGTTTACTATGATGCATAAAGTTAGCCAACTCGGCTGGAGGCGGGAAGTCGGTGAAGGCTGTCATCTCTTTGCTGGTGTTCACAATAGTAGATCTCATTACCGAAGCAATGCCATTCTTGTCCAACTGTTCCTGGTAACGCCACAACCCACCGGTGTAGTTGGTTTTCTCGAACACCACAGGTTCGAGACCCTGTTCAAGACAAGCTTTGGTGGCAGCCATACCCGTGGCACCAGCTCCAATTACTGCAACTTTCTTAGCCATTGTTGCAAATTTGATGTCACATGCTTGTTTTGCAACTCAATTTATATATATTTACATTCATAAATCATGATGATAACCTCTTTTGGGTATTTGAGTATTTCATCGTGGAAATGAAAGTAGAGATGCTAGTCACGTTGGGCGATTAAAATAGAATTGGTGTCATTGGAAGGCAACTAGACATGGCGCAGACACATCGTATTACATCAATTATCATACATAGATAAGGTGACGATGTTTGCTAGATATCGACATTGAGCCGTTTGGTAGCAAGATAGACTTAGGACTTAAGAGCCATGTGAATGATGCGGCCACGCTCAAATCGTGTGCTTATCAACACTACGCTATATACCTCAATAAGTGTTTCGTACTTAACATCTATATAGCAACGAGAAACTTTTATTAATCGACCTTCATCAACATCAACATTTTATATAGATTTAAACGTATACTTAAAGTTTGATTTATTTTTTAAAATTAATTTTTATATAGATTACTATATTATTTAATTATTTGCAATTATATTAAAAATATGTATTTGATATAATTCAGCAATATTAAACATGCAACTTACATAAATAAATGAGCATCATAGTAACTCAAATATTTATAGAAATGCTATTTATTTTAAAATTGAAACTGTATTTTTGAATAAAATATTTAAGTCTTACAACTAGAATGTGAACTTGGTTTATCACACAAATGACTATGATAAAAAACAAAACAATGGATTAATCATTGCTTACTAATCAATCAAGTTTATAATAATGTTTATTAAAATATTAAAACTTTATCATTCACAAGTATTTAGCAGCTAGTTATATTGGGTATGATAAAGTTAGCTTTTAAATTAAGGTATAAATCAAAAGAAAATTCGGAAAAAGAAACCCAAGAAAGCAAGAATGCCGAGGAAAATCTTCAAAATCAAAGAATGTTGATGAGTACAGTCACTAGATGGCACTGGTCGCTGGCGATTTGTGTTGAGCGCTCCATTGACTCGATCAGTGACCGTGAGTAGAGCCTCTCGAGCACCTTTCCACGCATTGGGACCTAGGAGAGGAAACGAGTAAAATTCTGTGTGACACACTTTGTAGAGAGACTTACCAACAAGTCGGTACTGGTAAGGTACCGATGGACCAAAGACGAGTGCAAAGAAGAGCTTGGGGTCGGTGAAGAGGTAACGCCAGATAGGTGGGAAGGCCCCGACCTCTTTGGCCAGTTCGTCCATGAAGGGCACCCAGTCCACTTGGATGGTGTGTCGTTCGCTCTCGTAGTAACGTTCGCGCACTGCTTGATCTCGACGCTCGATATCTCTCTCCATCACCTCTCGAGATGGCAGTTTGAGTTTGTTGGCCATGAGCAAAGCAAACCAACGCGACTGCAGTTCACCGATGGGAAGAATGGCTCCAATAGGCTGGATCAGGGAGATGAAAGCCAAGGTGTGAGCATGTTTCAAGTGTGGGATAAACTCGTGCTTGTAGAGACGAACTCGGTTCTGCACTACTGGCAAGATGGTTTCCGAGATAAATGGAAAGGACACCTTGTAGCCAGTGGCCATGATCACCGCGTTACACTTGGTCACCTCACTCTCGCCTTTGAAAACTACACCATCTTCGGTAAAGTGATCTATGTCCGACTTAACCTTGACAGTTCCAGATAGAATTCGATTGGGTAGTGAGTCGTTGACGAAAACGTGTTGCGAGAAACAACGATGTTTGGGACGCAGTTGGTAGCGATCGTGGTCCACTATTTTGTTCATTTGCTTTTCGTATATGTCACACACTAGCCAGTAAGGCAAAAGTTGCATTAAACAAGTCAAAAAACGGCGATCAAAATAATAGTCCGATGGCATGCCATTTGGGCCAACACGATGCGTAATCCACGTGCCACGTCGAGTTGACAAGTAAACCTATTTTCAAGTATAATTTAATAATTTGTATGATCACTGTTTATTATCAGTAGCCAAAGTAATACCTGTTTGGAGACTTGCGAAATCTCGACGGCAGCATCGCCAGCGGAGTTGCCAATGCCCACCACAACCACCTCTTTGTCCTCGAAGCCTTGCGAGTGTTTCAGTGAGTGAGTGTGCATGAT
>WURS02436159.1:0-15354 GCA_011762765.2 Rhinocypha anisoptera | reverse complement strand
CTCTCTCTCTCTCTCTCTCTCTCTCTCTCTCTCTCTCTCTCTCTCTCTCTCTCTCTCTCTCTCTCTCTCTCTCTCGAGACATATGGAAGAGAGGAGAAAAGATTAGCCATACCTGACCCTCTCTCTCTCTCTCTCCGTCTCTCTCTCTCTCTCTCTCTCACACACACACACACACACACACAAAGTCTCACAAAGCAAAGAATAGTTGTAGACTAATACAGTTGAAGCGTCACTAGCACACTACAATGGCGCAAGCTAGACCCAATAGAGGTAAACAAAGTGAACACTCATATGTTTTGAATGCGTTACTCGCAACATGACCTATTCTAATACAAGTTATATACAATTATATCTGTTTGGAGTGGTCTACAAATTGTACAAAAGTCATTTTTCATGCACACTTGCTATTGACTATTGGCAATTTATAACATTCTCAGACTGACTAAAGTGTTAGAACGTTCTAGCACATGTGTTACCTGCAGGTTAAAACACGAAAAATTACAAATCTAAAATATACAAATTAAGCCAAACTATTACCAAAACTGATCAAAACTGGCAAGTTTCATCTCTGGGTATCAACGGCCGCAGGCTAGCCTTAACTACTATATTTTTAATTTTCGTTTAAAGTGTCTAACATTAGAATTTTTATTCACGTTTTTATCTCATACGCCGGGCTTTGGAGGCTAGTTTGTTGTTGTGATTCGAATTTTATTCTGATTTAATTCGAATGTTGTGCATAAAGATTCGAATTCTCATTCAATTTGATTCAAAATTTCGTACTTTTTTAAATTCTTACTCGATTCGAATTGAATTTTTGCATATCTATTCAAATTATGATAACTCATTATTTTATACAGAAAACTAGCGCCAACCCTTTTGTAAAAATTTATCTCTAACTTATTATTTCGTAAAGGTATCTCCACTGTCCTCAAAATCGCCAGCAGTGGCTCACTTCAAACAATCTCAAGATTACCAATGCAACCTACGCAAAATTCGAAGAAACCTTAGTCACAATGAAAATCCAGATGCGAACCCTCCGCATACCCTTCTGGATGGTGTGTGGCACTCTGCTAGGGTGGTTCCGTCAGTGTCACGTGACACCCTACACTAGTGATACTGATTTTGCCACCATGGCTCGATTTCTCACTGAATCAGGACTCAACACGAAGAAACTTAAACAACATGCTTCGAGACATCATCTGAAGCTTTTGCATCGTTTTGGACATCCTGACTTTAGCCTTGAGTATAGCTTTGAAACGAGGATAGATCGGTTTAAGATAGATCTCTTTGGTATCTACTCGAATGGAAGCCATTTTTATCGTCACTTCACGCTCCCCCTTTTTACACACTGCAACACTATCCATCGTATAAACTCTGCTCTGGTGCTCTGTTGGGCTATAAACTGCTTGTTCCGTGCACACCCGAAGTGATACTGATTACAGGTAAACGTGTAATTACAAATATTGCTTTCATATTTAAAGTTATATTTTCAGAGTATGGAAACGATTGGAATAAGCCACGTTCCAACTGGAACTATGTAACATCACCCCAAAACCTTGGACCTTGGAAGAGATACCCAAAAAATTTTGGTCAGCAATTTGAGCAATTTTAATTGTTTTAAAAATTAAATAATTTAAAATTTTATCCTATGTAAAAATGTGCAATTTGATTTGTTTGAGATAATTAAAATTATTAAAATTTTGTTCTTTTTTCTTCACACATTTATATTGTTTTCATTCTACTACTTTTAAAACTATAGCAATTTAGAATAGTGCTCACTTTTCAAGCAATTTTAAACAATGGAAATTGTATCTAAAAAATTGTAGTTAACAATTTGAAAATTTCAAACTAACCAAAAAAATTTTATAAGCCTAATTCGATTTACCGAACATTTTAAAGTTCTTAATTTATTAATTTAATCAAAACAACTCTCGGCTTAGGTTTTTTAAGTTAATGTATAGAAAACTGCTTTCTGGCTTGCTTTGTAAAATTTTTCTAGTGGCTAGTAAAATGGCCTTTCGAAGAAAGGTTAAAAAACACTGCGTACTACTTACTCTTGTTGTTTCAACTTTGTTGGTGATAGATCTTTTGCTGCTATCTTGGGTAAGTTTACATTTCCTACTTCTTTTATATTCATACTTTTTAAATTTTTTACATAGAAATTTTTATCAATTTTACAACTAACTCAACCTGTGACCCAATGGAAACCCGCTAATCCCAGTACAAAATCTCACGCAACTTTGGATCATTTACACTCCATTTTAAACCATTCAAATTCGAATGACTTGAATCAAAGTGAAAATCATTATCAGCATCATTTACAAAACTGGTCTCCTTTGCTCTCTCTACTTAATTCATCCATGTTAGTCATCATTGAACCATTGGTTCTAATTCGACAACTTGATGATCAAGAACGAGAGTTTCTTTCAGACCGTTTCGACGTTGTGCTGAACTATTCTCAATGTTCCCACTGTATTACTATTGGTGTTTTGGGACAGGAAGCTATGTTGAAGGTGAATTTAAGCGAGGAAAATTTTACCACCCTGTCAAGCATAGTTCAACCTCATCCAATCAATTCATACCAATTGGTCTTATGTCATCTGTTTGCTCGTCACATCGAAACAAATCTTACAATTCACTTTGTGGTTTTTCATCAAATTAGTTACTACCTGTGGATTGGGGAAATTTGGAAGAAGGGTGATCCAGAGGTCCGATTGCCCGACCAGTTTATTTTGCACTATGGCAAGAGTGGTCAGGAAATCTATGATCTGTTTGTTGTCTCTCAAAATGAATTGTTTCCAGGAGATATCTTTGATTTTTTGAGTCAGAGAAATAGCTCAAGGTAAGATTATATTGAATAATATGTAGCTTAACACTGTTAGATTTCTTGGGTACTTTGTGATTAGGACACTTTTAAAAATTTGATATATGAAAGCATTTTAAAAGCAGGTTCTAAGAAAGTTTAGGTTTTGAACTATATAAAATTTTTAAGCAATGTCTGATTTTGCGTAACACATTTCAGTGCTTTTTGCTCTTCATTCCGCTCAAACGAATTGAGCTAGGAAGTCGCTACGCATGCGCATTCTCTGAATCAAAATATACCCGAGAAACTTTTGCGTTGAAAAAAAATCTTAAAACGCCTAACCAAGTGTTAATTCTAATTTGTTTGTTTTCATCCAGATATGTACACTGTCCGCCGAGTCGACAGCAGTGGCTCACCTCAAACCATCTCGAAATCGATCTTGCCACCTACACCAAATTTGAAGAGTCTCTGGTGACCATGAAAAGTTTGATGAGATCTCTTCGCGTACCTTTCTGGATGATGTGTGGCACACTGCTCGGATGGCATCGTCAGTGTCACATCACACCTTACACCAGTGACACTGACTTTGCCACCATGGCTCGGTTTTTCACTCAACCAGGTCTAAGCACCGCAGAACTCAAACAAGAAGCCCCAAACCACGGGCTATATCTGACGCAACGTTTCGGTCATGTCAACTTTAGTGTTGAGTATAGCTTGGAGACCAAGCGAGACCAGTGGAAGGTGGATATCTTTGGAATCTATTCCAATCAGACTCACTTTTCCATGGCAGTCCATGTGCAACCTCTTTACACGTTCCAGTACTATCCATCGTATCAACTGTGCTCCGGAGTTTTGTTGGGATATAAACTACTGGTGCCGTGCAATCCAGAAGATATTGTACTTGTTGGTAGGTTTTGATTCTTAAACAGTTAAATTAGCTAAGAAATAGTTGGATTGTTATAAGTTCTAAATCAACATTTTTATCCAGGAAAATTTTTTCATACATTGTTTTATTAATAACGGGTTAACACAAATCAATGCATGAGAAAGTTCCCAAGCAAAATTCTGGTTTAATTTAGAACTGAAAATTTTAACCGTATCTTATTATAATTTTTAGAATATGGAGAAAACTGGCAAAAGCCCCGAAAGGATTGGGATTATGCAAATTCACCAAAAAACATGGGAGAATATAATCAATATCCCGAAAAAAAGTTTGGCGCTCAATACGAAGGGTTTGATTAATAACTTTATTTATAACTTTATTGATAAAACTTTTTATTAAAATTAATAAAATTTTAAGAATTTCGATTAATTTTCTGGAAAAGTTTCCACACCAGATGGCGCTATAATTTTTAAAAAATTTTGGACAAATCACGCAAGTCAGCAATGAACAATAACAAAAAAAACTTTTTTTATTCACCAAACGGCACATTTTTGAACCGGATTCATCTTGGAACCAAGTGGACACTTGAAAGCTTTAGCAAAGTCCGCCGAGTTGCTTAAAGGAATCAAAGCTCGATATCGATCGGTGGTATGAACATCTTTGCTTTCCACTTTGGCCTTTTCGTATTGAGCACTATAACTATTGCACCATGTCTGTCAAATGGAAAATCAAATATTAGTAAAAAATACATACATAAAATACTCTGTACACACTCATAAATAGAAATTTTTGAAATAAGAAAAGTTTATCAATTTTATTGATTTCAAATAGTGAATTTTTATTTGAAATAAATAAAATTGGTCCATTTTGATTAGTTCTTTTGGACTAAGAGTTTATTTGTCTTGACCAAAGTGCAAAACAGTTTATCTTTATTTGCACAGTAATGATTCTATGCACATTTAATCATATATTTGAACTTATGTATGAGAAAATAAGAATAAACTGCTTGAAAAGTAGCCATTTACTAATCAAATTAATTTCTAATGATTGATTTCATCCAATCAAATGAGAATACTTTATAAAACCAGTAACAAATAGAAGAATATCTTACATTAGCATTGGCCAGAAAGTAAAGTTGTTCTGCAGTAAGCTTGAGATCTGGTAGAATAGAAGGCGGATGACTATCGCTTTTGGCATGATTTCGAAAAGCTCGAAACCCTTCTTTCAAACCTCCATTGTCGGCAATGTTTTCGTTTAGCGTTCTAGTTCCGTTCAACTTAATCAGTCGACCAATTAAAATTGCTACTTTTAAAGTTTACTAAATAAAAATACCTGAGCATCTGAATATTCATCATAGATGCTATACTGATGTACAAAACATTGAGTAAGATTTTTAAACTTTTCCAACGTTTCCTTGGTCCACCAGTTGTGACGTTCGCCATTTTTGTCCCATAGTCGTCCTTTAAGTATATAAAGTATTATTATTATCATTATTATTCGAAGGTTTTAAAAAAGATAAGTTTACAACAATAAAAATTTCGAAATAACCTTAATCTAAAGGATAAAAAGTTAATAAGCTTACATTTGTACTGCTACAAACTCTTTAGACATCCGAATATTTAAAAATTTTACAAGAGGGACGCCAAGCACCATCGGACTTTTGTAAAAAAACGGCAGCAAAGCAGCCGAGGTCAAACTTGAGTTAATTCAAAGGGCTATGCAAAAAATTCGAATAAAATTGAGCGAGAATTGGAAAAGTTCAAATTCCAAATCAAATTGAAGATTTATGCACAAAATTCGAACCGAATCGGAATAAAATTTAAATTATACCACAGAAAGTTAGATTCGAATTGGTAACAAATTCAAATCACAACAACGAAAGTTGGATTTGAATTTGTTAAGCACAGTGGAAGTAGCGTAACTCTTACAGTACAAAAACGTGGGTGGCAGAATACAAAAAAATGACAGAACATAGAAAACCCCGACTATATTATTTATTAATTATTAATTTAATACATGTATATAGAAGAAATCTTACCTCCAACGTCGAAGCCATGAGTAAATTCATGACCTATGATTGAGCCAAGCTGTGCATAGTTCATCACATAAGGTCGGGATACATCGAAGAAGGGTGGACGAAACATGGGAGCTGGGACCTCTAAAATATTTATTTTTTTAATAAATAAATATTAAACTACTTAATCAAACTTGAAACTTATTTCTCAAACACATACCAACAATATTTAGTGATAAAAGAAAATCTGCGTTCACCGTTAGTGTCGTAAGTTTCCAGCTGAAAAATTGATAATATGAATACAAGATACTCAGTTCAATAAATAAATCAACAAAAAAATAGTTTGTTTTGTAAAAAAATATTCCAAACTATTGAAGATCAAAGCCTTGAGATCACAGGAAAAGCCAATCATGTGTATTTATATAAATAGGAAGTTTCTTTGCAAAAAGCACTATCAAAGTCAGGTTCTAGAAACTTTCTTTTAGACTTGGTTTTTTCTCTGATTCCTACATTAGATATTTTGAAAAGTTTGAACTGGTGAAAAATAGATTGTTATGTCATCAACTGGTTTATAAAAA
This sequence comes from Rhinocypha anisoptera, assembly GCA_011762765.2. Taxonomy (NCBI): domain Eukaryota; kingdom Metazoa; phylum Arthropoda; class Insecta; order Odonata; family Chlorocyphidae; genus Rhinocypha; species Rhinocypha anisoptera. The sequence continues at coordinate 9,076 of WURS02436159.1, read as the reverse complement.
TAGTCTAGTACACTCACAGAGTGAGCTGCAAATATATTTCAAACTAATTTATTTTTTACAAATATATTTGCAAAGTCAGTTTTTTGTAAATATATTTGTAAAACAAATACATTGTTAAAGATATAAAAATTTGCAAATATATTTATTTACAAATATATATTTACAAAAAAACTGACTTTGAAAATATATTTGTAAAAAATAAATTAGCTGCAAATATATTTGCCACTCACTCTGTGAGTGTAATTGTCCATTATTCAACAAATGGCGTTTTTCAATTTTTATTTGTCATTCAGATTAATCCGTGTTTTTAAATGTTTTGAAAAGTATCAGATGGCGTCACCCTCACTTGCACATAATACAGTGGAACGCAAGCTCGCGTTCTATGTGCTAGCAAGCCTGAATGAGTGTGGCGCCATCTAATGGATACTTCCCAAAACATTTTAAAAGAACACGAATTAATCTGAATAACTAATAGAACATTTTGATTAAAAAATAGTGACTTTTTTATTAACTTTCTTTACCTAAACTCTTCGGTTGTGCCGGCAAAATCCATAACTTCTCTCATCGCCACGCGTTGCATGTGAAAGAGTGATTCCAGAAAATGACTTGGAACCAAATCAACCTGGTTCACAAAATCATAAAGTCTATCAAGATAGGAATCATTTCGCAGCCAATCTGGTCCAGCCAGATGTGCTTGAATCACATTCAACTTTTCCAACGCTTTCAATCGAGTCACCTCGTCGAGCCAGAAATTTTCCCGAAGATTCTCTGCAAAAGCATTTCGAATTTCCAAAACCAACCGTTCTGCTTGTTGTTCCACTTCTCCAGTGAAGAACCTATCAAGATAGGCTCGATCGACTATATGAGGTAGTTTGGAGCGTACCAAGTCGGTACAGGGTGCGGTGTTGATAATCGAATCATCTAGAACATCATCTTTGTTGAGTTGTTTTCGAAAGGTTTGCTCGATTGCACGAAATTCTTTGGTGGTAAGTCGCCCATACTGTTCTACAATGAGCCAACCAAAGAAATTTTGAACCGTGATTGGATTAGCTTGACTAAACACTTTGACGACATCAATCAAATAAGTTCCATCATCGTTGACATAGACCAAATCCGAGTCGATCCAAGGTGATCGAGTTGCATTGGTTTCCACTCGAATCTGATTCAACACTTGTGTCCAATTGAAATTGCCCTTCATCAACGAGTTTAGTGTTTTCAAGTTATAACTTTTGCCAAGTGGAAATGAGCGTATCTGAAAATAAATAAATAGTTAACTTAGATATATTAACGAAAAGTACACTAAAATGAGCCAGTATAAAAAGTTGCTTCCAAAATAAGCAAAAATTATGTATATTTTGTGGAATAAGACGTTTTTTGTTAGCTATCGATACTATCGAAACTATTGACTTCAAAACTCGCTTTTTGATGACAAACAAATTCGATATATCGTAACAATGCTTATCTCAGTATCGATATTATAAAAATTATATAATAATAATAATAATAATATATATAGTCGTGAGTTTCTATGTTTATGTTCATGTTCTGGCATTTTTCGTTTTTTGTCACTTTCGCATGCGCAGTTAGATTCGAACCGTTAACAAATTCGAATTGAACTGTCATGGTTATTTTTCAAATTCTTATCCGTTTCGAATTCTAGTCCGATTCGAATCCAACTTTTTGTTATAATTCGAATTTTTAGCTGATTCGATTTTAACTTTAAATTATTTTTTGAGTTCTAATAACTTGAATAAAATGTCTTTAAAATTTGAATTCTTATTTAATTCATTTGAATTTTTTTACATTTCGAATTGAATTATAACACTCGAGTAAAAGTTATATTTTAAAGTTATATTACCTTTGCAAGTGTTCTCTCAAGTTCAACAATATCCGCCACCGAATGCGTAAGATTATCATCATTTTTAGCTCCAAACAACAAGGCAGAATCATGAATGTACTTCCGGTATGCTTCGACTGTGTCTTCGTAAAAGTGATTGTGAAAAATTTCCCTTGGAAGACCACCGGAAACTGGGTTGATCTTTTTATTACATATAAATAAATTTTATTACATTATGTAACTCTGAAGAACTTTTTTAAAAAAAAACCCAAAACTTACCTCAAGACTAAACGAGTCATTTCGAGGCCATTTAAAGAGATTCAACTCGAGAAAGGGTGAGATTTTAAGTTGGCTTACAAGTCGAGCCCATTGTTGAGTCCAATTGCCTTTAGCTTTGGCAACTTTTCCTAGCAAAGGCCAGCCACCGATGGTTTGGTCTATTGCTTCGATTAAAGGCTGAAGTCCTCGAGGATCTGAAAATGAGAATTTTAGTTATCACAAAAAATTGACTAGTGGCGCCATCTAGTCACACTAAAAAATAGGAATTCGTGATTTCGCGAATTTAAAATTGGCTTCGAATTCAGAATTTAATTTAATTAAAGAAAATAAATTCGCGGTTTGGCAAATTTTTGAACAAAATTCGCGAAACCGCAAATTTCGCGAATTTAAAATTTATAAAATCGCAACATTAAAATTCGTTAAAATTATTCAATTTACAAATTTGTGATATTGCGAATTTAAAAGTTGCAAAATCGAGAATTTGTAAATTTAATAACTTTCACGAATTTTGCAAAATTGCGGTGGTACTTTGAAATTCGCAAAATTGCGTATTCTTATTTTTGAGTGTGGTGTAAGCATTTTTATTTAAAAGTTGTGTTTACCAGTTTGATTGCATCCTTGGTAGAGTTTGACAAAGAATTTGATTGCGGTAGAGTTGAATTCAACATTAGAAGTGACCATCGACTGAATGGCAACGTTAATCTCTTTTGGAACATCTTCTCTACGTAAATCATACGAATCTCTATTCTCGCCAACTTGCTTGCCAAAGTTTCCACAGGCATAGTGGAAAAAGTCGTCACATGGATTAACGGAAAAGTTCATATAAGATTGAAGTTGTTTGCTAATACGATAGCACTCTTTAGTGGTACAAACCGAGTCTGAAATTGCAAAATAGATTTTGTTTAGTTTAAATTTTCATATCTAAAAGCAAAGGCTACCATCTCCAAAAGCAAACCCCAAAAGAAAACACAATCCAATTATAACGTATTTCATTTTGGAATTTTTCCTTAAACACTTTACAGTTGACACTTAAAAATCATCTTATATTGACCTCGTTTTTTCATTCATTGCATTTTGACACTCTCAAATCTTACCAATCTACGAAGCAATCATCATCATCATATTTATATCAAAGCTCTCCCTTAAAGAATTAATCAGTATCACACTTTTTTAAAGTGCAACAAAAGATTATAACATAACATTATAATACATAGTGCACAAATCATTTAAACAATTCAATATTTTTATTGGATGAAATATATTGAAATCATTTGTAGCCATACTGAGCGTTTAGAAGTTAATTTTCCTATATATTAATGAATAATATGTTCGCGGTTTTCTATGATCTATGTTCTGTCATTTTTGGTATTCTGTCACCCACGTTTTTGTACTGCGAGAGTTGCGCTACTTCCACTGTGCTTAACCGATTCAAATCCAACTTTTGTTGTGATTCGAATTCATTAGCGATTCGAATCTAACTTTCAATGTTGTGATTCGAATTCATCACCGATTCGAATCCAACTTTCTGTGTTATGATTCGAATTTTTCGCCGATTCGAATCTAACTTTTACTGTTGTGAATAACTCTTCGAATTCTCATTCAATTTCATGGAATTCAAACTTTTCCAATTCTCCCTCAATTGGTTTGGAATTTTACAAAAGGCTTCTCTTCTTCAAATTTTTTTTAAACAAAAACTTTATTTTGTTACGTCATTTAAAAATTGAAACTATTTTTATGCATCCAAAAGAAATGAATGAAACATAAACTGGGCTGCTTGGGGTCGATCAGTGGGTACCATATGTCCTGCACCACGGACAGTCGAATAGGTTAAGTTTTGAAACTGTTTCATAAATCCGCCAACCTGTCCGTTGACCATCCATGGAGAGTAGTCTTTGGTCACTTTCAAACCTAAATCTTCAGCAAACCTATAAATATAAATAAATAAATTAATTGAATTAAAAAATTTATTGAGAATATGATCTTCTATATATTAATGAATAATATGGTCGTGGTTTTCTATGTTCTATGTTATGTCATTTTGGTATTCTGCTACCCACGTTTTTGTACTGTGAGAGTTACGCTACTTCTACTGTGCTTAACCGATTCGAATTCAGCTTTTGTTGTTTTGATTCAAATTCATTACCAATTCTAATCCAACTTTCTGTGTTATGATTCAAATTTTATTCCGATTCAAATCGAACTTTTACTGTTGTGATTTGAATTTATCACCGATTAGATTCTAATTTTCACTATTGTAATTCGAATTCTTAATTCGATTCGAATATAACTTTCTGTGTTATGATTCGAATTTTATTTCGATTCGATTTGAATGTTGTGCATAATTCTCATTCAATTTGATTTGAAATTCGAACTTTTCCGCTTTAACGCCGCCTGCCTTTTGTAAAAATAAAGTTTAACTTACCACATTCCTCCAAGAAAGTTACACACACTATCCACATCACCATAATAGATAAGACCCTTAAGACCTGACTTCAAAAGCTTCCTAATTTGGTTCAACATGGAAAAATTATGAAAAGATTGATAACCATTGTTGCACGGATTCCACTGAGAATGAGTATGATTGTTGGTGATCACATGAAGTGCTTCTTTCACTACTGCTTGGTTCAGATACTGAATCAACAGTTTGTCGGTATCAACGCAGTTGTCCGGTTGCACCAAAGTTTGAGAAATTGACTTTTTTGTCCACTTTGAATAGTTTTTTAGATTCACATTTCTGGAACCTATTGTGGGACATGGATCATAAATGTTGTACTGATTGAGAAATGCCTGCATCAATGCTTGAATAGCTTTGAAGTAAACTTTTTTACAATTTGAATTTTTCGAAACATTTCCGTTGAAATCACAGTCTCGCACTCGGGTCACATTAGCACAGCAAGTCTCAAGTAATTGATTCCAATTGGATGCATCGATTATTCCATGATAATGATAGAATGGTAGATCGGCGTTTTGAATCAATTTTATATCAAGCAGTCCGTTGCCAATTGCGAAACCCTTGAAGTTAGGCGGGAAATTTTCCTGTAAGGCTAGAAGGGAGAGGGTTGGAATGTAGATGCCGGCATAGCTCTCGCCGGTAATGTAGAAGTCGTTGTTCTGGTAGAGAAAAATGTGTCAAGTTTATATTAAAATCAAACGTGAGAGAGAGAGAGAGAGAGAGAGAGAGAGTTTTAACATATAAGAAAATTTAATATAAATTCGATTCGATTAATTCATATTAGAATCAATAGATGGCGCTTTGTGTCAATTTAGATAAAATGCGCAAGTTTATTAACCACACAAAACTGGTTTGTTTGCATTCATACATAACCTATAACGCTTTCTATTTGGCATACTTTTAAAAGTTTTCATTAATAACAAAACATATCCTGAATGTTCAATACTGTATTTGATGATTCATTGTTTTTTTCTCAAAAACTTACTTTCAAATGTGGAAATTTACGGAAGAAACTTTTCAATGCTGCCAAATTGGTGATAGCCGTAGATTCATCATCAGTTTTGTCGTAACTTCCATTTGCGTTGTAGGAAAATCCAACCAAAGCTGGTGACTCGAGAAAAAGGACATTACTTCGAACATTCCATGCAAACGAATTGAGCTCGAACGAATTGTTAGAGAGGATTCTCAAAGGACCTAGCTCGGTCAATGCCCCCAGCAGAGAGCTGCAACCAGGTCCACCGTTGAGCCACAAAACCAGAGGATCTTTCTGAGGATTGGTTTGACTTTCAAAGAACCAGTAGAAGAGGTTATCTCCGTTTGCAGCTTCAAGGTAACCAGAGTAATGCTTGAACGGAAGGTTGAAGTTGATTCCGGGCAGTGAAGTCACTTCGTCATTTTGATTTGCATTCACTTGCAACAAAACTGTACAAAGCAAAAGCCAAATTTTAAACTTAGCAGTCATCTTCATCACCTTAAATGCTTTGTCAAATATTTTTTGTCAGAATATATTTTGTCTAAATTATAGTTTGCCCCTAAACTCACGCGTTGTGGAAAAGACAAAGGAAACTTTAATTAATGCCTTTTATTTTGCCTTTATAACAACACGTTAGTTTGAGGGTTTACTGTATTACACATGTTTTAAGAGTATTAGTTTATCTAATCATTTTTAATTTTTTAGTTGATAATCGCAATGTCAAAAGTGGCTAGAAATTACTTTATAATTATATACTGGGGAGGAATAATCTCTTATATCTTAACGAAAAGTATAGTCGTGTTGTTTCTATGTTCTGGCATTTTTGGGTTTCTCCCGCATGCGCAGTAAGGTTCGAATCTAACTTTCATTGTTGTGATTCGATTCTAACTTTTTTTGTGCTATTGTGTTGCACTTTAAATTCTTAACCAACTTGATTCATCTATTGTTCCTCTTGAAAATAAAAATTACAATTGAATCAAAACTGCGAAAAGCAAAAACTTAACTTTGTCAATTGTCGCTTTCTAGTTATTGACATTCAATCTTTCTTTTCCTTTAACACTTTTTTCTCTTTTTGTCAATTATTCAATTACCATCTAACCGGTTTTTTCATTTAATAATGTTTATTTAATATATATTTTTAGTCATGTTAACAAAGTCAATACAATTTACTTCCACACAAAGTGAATCCCAGAGTATACACTTCTCTCTCTCTCTCTCTCTCTTTCTCTTTCACTCTACCCTCTTTTCTCTTTTTCACTTCAAGTCATAGTGAGCAATGTTATAATACAAGTAGTTAAAGTGCTTCATTTGCAATGCCTTTGGATATTTGATTTAATGATGTTTGTTGATTATTACCTTTGACTACACTTGTTGACCTTGAATCACGTTTCTCTCTCTCTCTCTCTCTCCCCCTCTATCCACAAACACACTTGTTGTCTCTCCTCTCTTCTCCCTTTCTTTACCGCTTGTTTCTAAAGTAGTATATAAACCCACACGCTAGAAAAAAACGTCTAAGTTAAGTTTAATCAGTCGATAAAAGTCAACAAACAAAACAAAGAAATCCTTTTTTAATTAATTTCTTCAAGATGAGTTCTTCCAAACCAGTTCTTGGCTATTGGGACATTCGTGGTGTACGTAACATGGTTTTGTTTTAATTTATTTTAACTTAAATTTTTATTATCTGATTATATTTGTGTGCTCAGCTTGGTCAGCCAATTCGGTTGTTTCTCACCTATCTGGGTGTGGATTTCGAGGATAAACGCTACCGATGGGGTGAGACTATGATGGATGACAACCAGTGGAAACGGGAAAAGTTTACTCTTGGTCTCGATTTTCCAAATGTAAGTAAGACTATTGGATTTCTCTCTCTCTCTCTCTCTCTCTCTTGGTTAACCCTATTATAATTTATTCATATCGAAATAAACTTTTAACAGTAACATGACAAGTCTACTTAAATCCCTAACTGTTAACTCTCTTAAACAAGTCGCCACCTTGCGGAAAACTGGAGAATCTCATTAACTTTTGCAGTGCTTTAGAACAATTAAATTTTCAACTTGTGGCGCTATCTCGTGAGGTCACTTTAAAAAGTTCAATTTAAACGTACTTCAATTTAAATTAATCCGTGTTCTTTTAAAATGTTTTGGGGAGTAACTAAAAGATGAATAACATATTGCAGTGGAACGCAAGCTCGCGTGTTATGTGTTTGCAGGCCTGCAGAGCTGTTAACGGGGGTCCGGGTGAAAATTGTTCTAAAGCACAGTGAAAGTTAATTAGATTCTCCAGTTCGCCGCTAAGTGGCGATCAGTCTATGGAAGTTAACAATTAAAAATTTTCACCCGGACCCCCGTTAACAGCTCTGCAGGCCTGAGTGAGTGTGGCGCCATCTAATGGATACTCCCTAAAACAATTTAAAAGAACACAATCTGAATTACTAATAATATCTATCCACATCTACTCTCCTCAGATTCCGTATTTGATTGATGGCAACCTAAAGCTAACCCATCATCACGCCATCCTTCGTTACCTAGCCCATAAGTACCAGAAAGACTTCAAAAATCTCAGTGTGGAGGAAGATACCATTCTCACCATGGTACAGGAACAAGCTCGAGACATGAACTACGCCTGGGGGTATATTGCCTATGGAATGGACAAGGACAAAGAGGGATACATCGGCACACGACTGCCACAGCTGTTAGAACAGGCTTCCAACTTTTTGGATCGCAACGGACCGTTTCTTCTCGGGACTCGAGTGACTTATGCCGATTTTGAACTCTATGAAGGTCTTGTGAAAGTGAAGGTCACCACACCAGATGTGTGGGCCAATTTTCCTAAACTTGAAGAATATGTCCAACGAATTGAAGCGTTACCGCGAGTGGCTGAGTATATCAAGTCTCACAAACCACTTTCGTTCACGTTTCCACTTCCGTTTGTCGCTTGGAATGGAGAGTACTGAATAAATTGAATAATGATGATTAATGATTGATCAAAATAATGATTTTAAAATTTATTATTAAATTAATAATAAACTTTTATATATGTATAACAAACTTAAAATAATTTTTTTGCAAACAAAAGTTTTATTCGAGTTAAATAAAAAATGTTTTTTTATAATTGACTATTATCAATAAGTTTGTCTTAAAATTGTACTATGAAAATTTTTAGTACAAAGAAGAGAGAGAGAAAGTGATAGAGATAGAGAAAGAGGGAGAGTAACTGTAATTTGGATATATTTCTGCAAGTTCAAAAACAGTGCATTTCAAAGTACAAATCACATTTCAAACACTTACAAACACTTGCTCTCTCTCCCTCTATCATTCGGAACGGCGGGTAGTTGAAGTGATTCGTTTACAATGCGCCCATTGAATGACATAAGTTGATAATAATGATGAGCATAGATTTTGATTGCTTTTGATTATGTCTGTCATCTGGCGACCTTGAATCTAGCCTATATCTCACTACTCTCTCTCTCTCTCTCTCTCTCTCTCTCTCTCTCTCTCTCTCTCTCTCTCTTTCTCTCTCTCTCTCTCTCTCTCTC
>WURS02436148.1:0-15356 GCA_011762765.2 Rhinocypha anisoptera | reverse complement strand
GGGGGTTGGAAGTTTAAGCGTTTGATGCTTTGAAAGGAGTAAGAGAATGGGGGCCTCACAATGCGAGAGGGAGAGGTTTTGAAAGATGGAAGGAGGAAGGGAAGTAAAGGGACTCAAGAAAACTCTCCCGTATTCGCCGTTTCTATTATATGCGCCTTAACTCTCTACGTTCCAATCCCTCGTTCACTAGTCTTATTTTTTCCATCCCGCTGAATCTGAATGAGTTTAAGGAGAAGAGCCTCGCCAGATGTCGCCAGTGTGCGCTGGAGTATGGGCTCGGAGAAGGGGATTCCGGCTATTTTTCTTTCATTACCTGAAGCACGTTCTCCTCCTCTTGGGGAATAAATGGGACGGCGGTGCAGCTGGAGCCCTAAGGAGAAAGGTGGGCGGCTGAGGAGGGATGGAATGGAGCCGGGTAGTCATTACGTTTTTAATTAGGTCCGACCATCATAGGTGGCGAAACGATCAGTACGAGAAACTCGAACCCTCCGCCTTGCTCTTTTCATCTGCATTCTTCCCCACACGATATTAAGATTTCGTGGGGTAGCGCTCTGGTTCGGAATCAAAACTTATTTTTTTTTTCCCCCGAGAAAACATTTTATTCCATGTTGAAAAAGAATGAGATTTTAATTAGTTCATCTCCCGACGGTATAACGTAACGTGACGACTGATGTGACTGTGGTAATTTTAATGACTGCCTCCTGGCATTTATTTGGCCAACGGATGCGAGGGGATTAATATTTGAGAAAAATAAAGGCGTCATAGGCGAGAAATATAAGGGATGAGGTTATGTCGAGAAGGTCGTGCATTAAAACGTGGTTATTAAACACTAAAGTCCAACTCACAGTTATACGTTCTCAGTAATAGCTTTCTTGTAAAAAAATGTCGAAATGAATTTGTTAATCCAGGGATAGTTTTTTAAAAGAATTGTTTGATATGATTTGTTTCTTCTGCTTTGTGACTTTTATGGGTTCTACTCAGTTTGTTGAAAGTAGATGTTTTTATTTTTGTCTCATTATTGCATATCATATTTATTTTAAAACTTGAATATTTAGTCAATGGGAAAAAATTAATTATTTTCTGCCAGAATTCCTGGAGAAAACATCATATTTTATAAATGCAATCGTGCATAATGTTGTTAATTTTTATCTTAAAGATCGACTTGTTCATGATAGTAAGGTAATAGTTAAAATAAATAATAGTTAAAATACTTACTCAATCCGTATGTAGAATAATATAAAGAGTCAACTACATTGTAAGCGTTTGATAAGCTAACTTTCACGTAAATCGATATTTTGTTGAAAGGTATGTATACTTATTTACCTTAGTTATTAATAATTACTTCAGGAAATTTCTGTCTTTCATCTAATCCGTTTAACCATGAAAATTATCTTAAATCCAAAGAATAAATAGCATCAATTCTGGAAAATACAAAATTAACAAACGAATGAATAACTATAAATAAAAATATAATTACCTAATGATTTATGTTGAAATTGTTACTTGCGACATATTTTCCAGTTAGCTCAATAAAACCTTTGAACTAACTACAATGTAGGCAAGTGCAGTGGTATCAGCTGCATACTTATTTTTTTAAACTATTTAGGTATCCTTGATGTAGCACTTAGGTAATTTGTCCATTTCTATGACCCACATATGTATATATCCATGGAACTCATTATATAGGTTAATTATAATCCTTTTCTTTGCGACTTATTCAAATATCAATGTGGATATGATGTTATTATGTTACAATTAAATATATGCGGATAATAAAATATGTATCTAAATATATATTTTATTTTTTACTATTTTTTTAAGATTATGGTATAATAGATAGAAACATGATTGAAACTCAATAAAGGAAATGTAAATTAGAACATAGCTTTTTTATTTCTCAATTTTAGAGCAAAGGTAATACTCCATGATTGAAGAAAGTTATATATGCATTGCTTAGCAGAAATTTACCAAAATGTCCGGCGCAGATGGTACTTTCATCAACCCTTTGCAGGATGAACTGCATTATCAACGGAATATGGAATGAATTCATGTGGGCGACAAACGCCATTTCTTGGAAACTACCGCAGGTCTGTGTCATTTCCATATCTGAGGCATCAGAAAGGGCAACACGGGTGACATTACTCATAAAAGTCAAAGGCAAATTGCTTCAGGCGCTTGCATCACGAAGTACATTGCATTATTTTTTCAACTGGATGGGTCTCATCGTCGGATGTGATGGCTTTGACTAAAACCTTTATTCATGTATCATACTTTAAACTGATGACGTTAATTTTAAACCTTCATGTAGCGCTCGGAAAGAAGACTGAAATAAGATCATAGGATAATGACTGCAGTAAATAATGTAACTATCTGCATTAATCTGCTTAACGACACAGAAAAGAAAATGTTCCCCATATGTTGTCTTCCGTTGATACATGGAAATTTTCATTAAATATGAATGATTTACGCCTCTAGGTTGAACTATTTTGAAAAAGAACTATTTTATTTTTATCCTGCATACAATATTTTAACAAATTACATATACACAATTCCCTTCATCCAATTTCGATTATTAATTATCTATAAAGTACCATCAAAACTTATTATTTATATTGGTTTTCACGAAATTAATTTTTTACCGTTCAATTATGGAAAATACGCAAATCCTTGCCAGTAACCAGAAATTTACACAACCCACACACACAAATATATATAGATATTAATATATATTAATATATAAGTGATTTTTTGTATATCGAGGGGTGTGACCAAATATCTTTCTGTGGTCGAGAAGTAACATATACGATACATATACATATATATATATATATATACTTCAGAAGAACTCAGATGAACAGCAACAACGAACACACATGCACACACTTATACACATTCACACACATAAACAAGGAAAAAGATAAGACTTAAATAACGGGGAAATATTTCGGGGCTCCCTTGCCCCTTCGTCAGTCTGAGTTCTCTCAGAATTTTTCTCCGTTATGTAAGTCTATCTTTTTCCTTGTTTCTGTGAGTGAATGTGTATAAATGTGTGCGTGTGTTCGTTATATATATATATAAATATATAACAAATAATAGGAAATATTGAAAGGGGATAGTTACACATTAAAGGACGAACACAAAATGCGGAAAGGAGGATAGAAACCTACCAATTCATCAGAGAAAAAGTTTTGTCCTAAGCCCGGACGCGAAGCCGGATCTCCCAATTACTGATCGGTCATCCCACACCCATCTTCCTTACCACATTTTGTGTTCCTCCTTTTATGTCTTCATATCTCTTTCCTTTTTTCCTATCATTTATGCTGTACTTTCGCCATTTGGAGGTTATTTCTGCGTGAATGTGTGTGTGTGTGTATATTTATAGTATATAATTTAGAATATGGGATAGTAATACACAGATTATGTGTGTTTCTATCCGTCTCCTGTCTATCTTTACACATTTTATGGACCACCGAATGGCTTTTTCATCGTTATCACCTGTACATATATATATATATATATAATTTCTTTTTCTTCCAGTGTTTGCAAATTGATATTCCTCACTTATATTTGATGTAATTTTACAAGTATCATTATGGAGGAGTGGGATTTATGCCTTGACGTTGCATGCTTGCTATAATGGGGTAATAGCGAATGTAATTAATTGTCATAAATTTCCTTTTTTTGTTGTCAGCCAGATATTTTTGGTTGCGTGGAAACTTCTTTTTTCGTTAAGTATTGATAATAGTATTCATAAGAATTTAAGAAATAAAATCAGCGGAACCTTCCGCCATAAACCTAGATACTCATTTATACATCAGTCGCATTCTGGAAAAAAATGTGTTCATTGCCTGGAGTTGACATAATTGTTTCGGTTCTTTGCAGTTCCGCCACGGGAGGTCAAGGTCATAGGACCGACGGGTGAAGAGGTCAGCGGATCAGTGCTTGGCCCCCTTTCCGAGGGAGACGACGTGCTTCTGGAATGCCACGTATTCGGAGGCAAGTATTCACGGAAACCATAGCACGCAGAGGGTGGAAGTAAATTTCCCCTGCTCTTACCTTTGACTACCTCATCTATTCACATGACTCGGACACGGAGGGGAGAATTCCAATCCGCAGAAGGATGGTATTTCGAACATCGGTTTTAGGCACCTGATTATCTAACTGAGGTAGTTTTTAACCTTCAAACCAGTCTTCTTTTTTATGAATTCTCAATTACTTTAGTGTTCTCTCATCCCTCGAAAGTAATATACCGGTCCTCTGCTTCTTTCCCGTGGTTATTAATTGGAAATTCTGAATGTGAACTTTCACTTCCCGGGGAGCCTAATGTGAAGGAGGCGAGCTGTTTTAACACAATTTTACTCGTCATTTTAAAGTATTAACTTTAAGTCGTTTGTTTGAATTTAATTCCTCACCTAGTGCTAGTGTGAAAATTCACACATCTGGGTATAGGGGCCAGTTCATTTCCCTGTGCCACCTGTGGTTTTCCCACGAAGATGTAGTACCCGAAAAATCACTCAGCTTGGTTTTAGCCGGTGTCCGGAGTCGTCACCAGGTCTCGAACCCGGATGCCCCAGTCAGTAGCCAAGCACTCTACCCACTGGGCTACCACGACCTCATTTATGATTTACTAGGTCAAAATTTAAATCAAAACCAATGCTCATCTCAACACTTCTAATTATAATAGAATTTATCTCTTGTACGGTATGGTTTAACTCGAATAATTTAATTAACGATCACAAATATTTATAAACGTCCCTCTCCCAAGCCGCCTTGTTCATAATCTGTTGTGCAATACACATGTCATCGTGAACATGTTAATGCAAATGCAAATTCGTCAGCAGTGATCATTTTTTCGTGACCGTTTATTCATGCCTGAGAATTAAACAAGTCAGTGCAGGAGAGTGTGCCTCCAGGTCATAAGCAATTTATACGTGGAACATTTTGGAATAAAATCTACCTGTTCAAAATTGCGCTTTCATTGCATCTTTTGTAATCGTACATGAAAATATTAAAGTTTGTACCAGATTTATCATGGGAAAACACAGGTGGCACATAGAATGCCTGTTTACCCTTATGTGTGAAATTTTACACGCTCCTTTGCCTTTTGTACTAAGTGGGCGCTACCCTAACTTATCAAACATTAAGTTGACTTTGTTTAGAGTGAGTTAATTTAATTTTCCTATTCAAGTCACTGTAAAAATGTTGTTCAATCATTCAATGAAATTGTCAGCGGTTAATAAATTCAACTTGCCCAATTTATCTTGCGTCTAGGCTAATGTAAGCTCCTTTAGCTGTTATCGGGCAAGAAGTCGAAGGTGATTCAACTATTCCTTTGTATCCTGCAAACACAAAACTAGTTACTTAAATAAATTTGTGTCAGATTTATAAATGGAGGAGTTTTAATAAATGTTTAAGAAAAATTGGAAACAAAATTTGGCAGTTCGTGTATATATACATCTGCTCTCTCTAGAAATTTACTTATTAGATGAATAAATGTTTGTTACTGTTTTGAAGAGTATGATTTTTTTCTGGCCAGAAATCGCGGTTCAAGAAAAACCATACTATGAATGCGACAAACCGGAAAAATCCACCGTGGCAGAGCATATGGAAAGCAGAAATCTAAGCGTTACCCAAGGTCTCATTAATTAAAGAAGCCCCATAACCTTTGGCTAGAATTTTATGATAGTTTCTTCATCTTCAAACTTAATTAAATAATGAGGTTGAGCGTTTTATTTTTCTGGTTTTCTTTGATTAAGAATACGAGTTCATCTATATCTACTATTCCACAAATTCTAAATAGTGAGCATAACCCTCTAACCTCCTTTCTTAATACACTGCCATCTCTCCGCTTCCCTACTAAACTCATACTTTTTTTCATTAACCGTATTTACTTCTTCTCCGAACGCCTCTTCTATTTAAGTTTGTCGATGCCCCACATCCTAATCACTTAATTTCTTATTAACCTTACCTTAAGTGTGATGGAGTGAATTGGTACTAGAATTAGTCGTAACAGAGGCTTCTTAAGGATACTATGTATCCTATCTGGATAACATACAATTTATTATATTATACTAGTATTAAGCTGAAACACCTTTGAGTTCTGCCTAATTCTAATTAAAATCTCTACTAATATCCTATCTCCTTGTTGCATATCTAACTTTTTAGTGAATCACAAGTAACTATTTTCTGTCCGTTACATAATCCCTTCTCTACCACACTAAATTCAAAATTCCTATTCAATCTATTCTAAGCATTCTTTCAGAACCCACGAAGTTTCGTAACTATACAATACTTCGGCTTATGTTTCTTGTCCCTGACAGTTTTTAATGACATTATTGAGGGATCATACCATTAACTCCTCTCTTTTTTTGAAACGCTTCTTTCGATAACGTAATTTTTTGTCCAATTCTTATCCACTGTGTCCGCTTTTCTATAAGGTTTTGCCTTAATGGATAAAGTTTTCTACTTTCTTCAACTTATCCTCTCCTGATTTTATTTTTATCTTTTCCTTTCTACTTCTCTAAAATGTCTCTCGCATTCTTGCAATTCTCCTCAAGGATTATGGCGATGTGTTGTATGAACTAGGGTGTTCAATGACCCCTGAAGCTGCTGGCTGAAGCAGTGATTATTGCTCCTGATACGGCAACCCTCACTTGATAGAGGTAGAAGGGTAAGAACCAGACCAAAAGTAATGTACGTATGTTCCTCATTGAGACTGCTGTAAATACATACGATCAGTAGTGGGGCGGCCATAATGTGTTGGTGTCACCTTAATAAAACTACTAAGAAAGGTAAAAGAAAACCACCCTAATTATTTCCCCATTAGTTAATGATGAATTACCTTAGATGTCATGAAAAAGATAGTAATGGAAAGGAATCCTGACAACTACGGGTCTCAGCCCTGTTAGGCGGGCGTCTTGTCCGGCAGTGAGATAGGCATGGCTTCCTAAGTCGTCATATCACGAAATTAATGCGACGCAAAGTCTATAAAGAGGAGTCCAATAATTAAAATTAGTAATAGTATTTTTTATAGAGTGCTTCGACTGCTATGGTCATTTCGAACCTATTAAAATTATAGAAAAATCCTAAATTTTCAGGCATAACTATGTGGAAATCCATTTCCGAGAATAAGGAATATGATACTCCGTATTTTTCCACTAAGATTTTTAATCTGGTACGACTAGTTTCAACGCTACGGCGTCATTTTCAGGTACCTGAAGATGACGCCGTAAGGTTGAAACTAGTCGTATCAGATTAAAAATCTTAGAGGAAAAATACGGAGTACCATATTGCTTTTTCTCAGAAAAATCCTATTGACCAAACACAACACCCATGCCCTAAGGGGTACTCGAACTCGCGACCTTTGGGCTAGCTGGCGAGCGTGCTACCCCCAGGCTAACCCGGCAGGCCGATTAGAATTAGTCCAGCGTTGGTTAGCCATAGTTCTTTACAAGAACTTAGGATGGAGGCTAGTAAATAATTAAAATGTTAGGGATAGCATACTAATGGTGTTAAAAGCAGACCTAACTAACGTAATCCTAATATAGGTGTAAATTCCTAAATATGGTCGCTTCGAGGAACAATTAGACGAAGTAAATGATCATCTTGATGAATTGTTGCAGAACTCTAGATGGATGTACCATAGAGGTATGTTAAACCCTCGGGCAATAGAAAAAGGTAATATGAATCCTGCCATGAGATATAATTCTGTAAAGACACAGCTCAGGATGAAATTCGGGAGTGATGGAAGGAGTAGGTGTAGGAGCTCTACGATGAAGAGAATAGACCTTTTAACTTCTATTTAGAAAGCGTAAAAAGGTAAACTGCTGTACTAAGTGTAAGAATTTACGATGAAGGAGTTCTTCAAAGGTTTTACTAAGTATGCATGACCGCTTATGACGCAGAACGCATCATTATTTCTGCAGCGGTATAGGAGTAATCAGATTCTTTATAAGTCTGTTGAAGAGGAACAGGATGGACCTCAAACATTTACCAAAAATAGTCTCTCTCATCTGGCGTAAAGCCCGATAAAACTTCATTTAGTTTGACCTCGAATGCAGCGACGTTAGTCCTAAGAGTCATCTGTAAAAGATAAGAGGGTAGGGTAAACGAATGACTGAGTGATGATTAGTTCCTCTTTATGAGAAACATAGGATGTTATCGAAACGGATTAGAACACCATCACAGCCTGTTCATCTGATTTTCAGTTCACTTGAAATGTTTAGAGAAATTAAAGTGGGTGAAGCCGAGGGAAGTGTGGCAAAAATAGTAGTTTATTGGCAGGATAGGTGTCTCATCGGAAATGTGTATGTGACTCAATAAGACGACGTGGTGAAGTCGGGAAAGGTCGTAGGACAGGAATGTCTGTTATCAGCTAAGCTATTTAACTTTTATTCACAGGAGATGGTGGTAGTAGCATGTAAAGCTCTAGAGTAAGGGATTGAAATGGGCGAGAAACTCATTAAATCACTAAGAAATGCAGACGGCCAAAACTGTAATTAGCCATACAACCAAAGTACTGCAGACGTTGAGCGCATGAATTCAACTGGCATGGGACCATTTAATTGAAAGAAGACGGAAGTACAAATATTCTATAAAAGTCGGATTCAGCGTAATATAGTAATAGGTGGGTAAAATTTGGAACAGGTAGAAAAACTGAACTTTTATGTAGGATGGAGGAGGCTTCCTTAGATTGGATGCTTTTGGAATGCGGGCTTAGCGAAGGATGATTGAGTTAAAGTGGGTGGAGAATAAAACTAATGACCTGCGTCAAATGGGAAGGAGAAAAGGATATTATTGGGGAAATCCGAAGGAGACAGAGAAGGTGGAATACTCAAGAGGCGATGGTGTATCGAAGACTAATGGAGTGTATAACATTGGATAATCAAAGTGGAAGTAGCAATAGAATATATTTTATATTCACCTAGAATTACTGTAAACAAGGTAGATTTAGGAAAAGGTCAGATTATACATTCCCGTAGAACTACTGTATTGTAACTTTTTGCTGTCACGTTTGTGTAGGAAGTAATGTTAATCAACTTCTCTTTCTTAGTAGCGAAGCACTACAATTCTTGGAAACACGGTACCTCGGAAAAATGAGAAATCCGTCGATAAATTAGCTGTAGATTAGCTCTAGCTTCTAGCTCTAGCTATCCCTAGCTGTAATTAGCTAGTGATTATCTCTATTTATTTTTAGTTCCATAAAGTTGAGCCTGATACCATTGAATTCAGAGATTATCTCATTTCCCAGCCATCATTAACACCGCACTTTTGATAAATTATTCCAACAAGTGATATATTTAGTAAATACTTCACAATTTAGCGTTAAAATTTTGTGGAGAATACATTTACATGATTAATTAGTACCATGATTAAATAAGTTAATCAGGTAATTGAATTCAACGGATAAAATGCCTATTTCATAATATATTAACCAAATGTAATTCCTGAAATTGCAATTTATATTGGCCATATTAGTTTAATCTGGCATTGATTAATCATATCCTTGAACTCATTAAGCAGCTCCGAGTTATTATATTGAAAGTTAATTTTTTTTACATTTGACTGGGGATTATATCGAATGTTTTATGTTTTTAGTAATTTTTTTGTATTGTGAATGGAAATGGTCTTGTATACCAATACTTCTTGTGGAATACGTGACTGTATATAGCTATATCTTGTTGTAGCACTTCATGTGTCACGACTAATGGAAAGAGAACTAAAAGGAGAATGGAAAGAAGATTCAGGTTAGTTTTCATGACCTGTAATACGGTCTTGGGACTTATGTCATGAGGTTACTGAGTATCCCTTTGAGCGATACTGTGGTGTTTAATTAAATGTCACATCCGGTTCATAATTCTCAGGGAACTCGACTTAGCTTATCCCTTTGTTTATTAATGTGAATTCTTTTGCCCTAAGGTGTTATTTTGGCTGACTTTCTTCCTTGCATACTCAAACGCTGCGAAGTTCTACATCAAATCCTCCTGTTTTCGCCTTAGTTCTGTTGAAAGTCATCAATCACAGTTTCTGTGTTCTGAAAGTAACTGTAATTTCTCTCTTTGTTACACCTTGTGGATTTCATATCTGCTGAATAATACTACACACAGTTGGCAAGATATTAATAAATATATTATTTTAAAGTGTACATTTATTTTACTTATCTCGACTGCTTTTGCTACACTGAAGTTTACTCAAGTAAAATTTGAGAACAGCTCAATTATGTTTCATTTAATTGAATGCAGTATGAACAATAAACATGACCTCTCCTATTGAACTTGTCAGCTTTTAGATTTATTGTAAGTTGACACCTGTTTGTCAAAGTGCCAAGATTTAATGTAAAGAAAGTTTTATATGCCATATTCGTATACTGATCGTATCAGTGTAATTATTTTCACTTTGGTGGCCGGCCTCGGTGGAGGCGGGGTAACGTCCTCGTCTGCCAACCCGAACGTCTCGGGTTCGAATCCCGAATAGGTGGATTTTTCAATCTCCAACTAGGGCATGAATGTGTGTGTTACGTCCTTGTTATTAAAAATGTTATATTGTCCACTGTATTGGTCTATTAGTGCTGTTTGTTGGCAATTGAAAATAAATAAAGATAAATAAATAAATTAACTTAAATCGATTCAAGACTTGCAAGGATTGCTTCCTATGCAACTATGCTTTAATTTTTAACATTCGGAAAGGTGGAAGGGGAGAGACCCTAAAGTCTCAATATCGCCCAGAAATAAAACTCTATAATAAAAATACATTTTAACTATAAATCAATCTGCATATACATGTAAATGTCGTGCCAAAATTTCGATTTGATTTATAAATATTGATACAGGGGCTATTATTAGGAAGAAAAATAATCATGACTGGAATAAAGAAAGAACATCAGTTACATTTCCATGCATGGATGACGTTCTGTAGTGGAATATTTTATAGTCATCAATAGCAATAAATTCCTAAGCCAAGAAATTTTTGTAAAATAAAAACTTTATATAATTTTTAAAACATCAAGAACTTCATGAAATCCTCATTTTTAGCTCAATCACAGCTTGTTACGTTAGGCTTCCACTCATCATAGGTACCTTATCTTAGTTATCAATTTACTCGGAGTCTGAGACCATTTTACTTCGTGCAATTCCCACGGAAGATACTTTGGTGTAGTCGTTCAGGAATGTGCGTTAATGTCGTTTGTATCGGGTAATTGATTGTCGATACTAATAAGTGAATGGAAGAAAACTTACTTAATTTTTCACCATAATTAGACGACGATTTCTTGCCTACCTTTACTTTTTCTTGATAATCATGATGGCGAATTTTTTTCCCTTCTTTGCGCCGAAATACATGAATTTTAGGGTCGTAGTTGGAGTAGGACTGTAGGAACTGATCTTAATAATGACATTTCTTTCGTAATTTATGCGATATTATTCGATATTGGTCGATAAAGATAGTGTGCATCTCACGTTATCCATGTACATTATTCCTAACCCCTTCCTTACCCCAAATCCGTCATACTGAGCTAAAATCATTTCTGACAGGCAAGCTTGTAGTTCTTGATCTTTAGTTCATTTGTGCCATTGAAGCTTGATAAGGGAGTTTCCGTCTTCCTTTTGAATGAAGGGCTGGTGCAACCAACTGGTCGAATTTAAGGTTAATAAATGGCGGGTCCGATGGATTTAATAGGAAATGTTGGTGACCTCAGTTTTGGGAACGTTTTCATTGAAATGTTACATCTCAATCTTCTATATTTGACTACAGTCCGTCATTGAACTCTCTCCCCCGAGGTGCCTTCTGTGTTGAGAATCATCGAGAGTGGAGAAGTTCCGTAAGCGTCTGTTCGGCATAATTAACTCTTTCTGCGGTCTGTGCCAGCGTTTGAACCTCCAATTCCTCCTTTTGTACTTCTGGAGACCTGTGGGGTTTCACATATACCTTTGCGGGACCTAAGGAAGCCATAATAATTGAAAGCTCGGCGGTCTAAGTACGAGAAACAGATTCTACTGGGACAGTCAACGTATGAAGGAATCCACCGATTATTTCCTATAAACTAATTTATTTTCTTTTGTGTTCAAAGTAGAATAGTACGTAGTTTTTAGGATACCAATGTCTCTACTCTTTCAATTCATTAGCTGACAATTTGCCCATATCTTTCCTTGGTCTGCTTCAGCAGACTTTCAGGAAATAACCCTAGGGATAGGGTTCGACTTATCTTTTTTCACCCATGTGCGCAGGTAATTTAGGTTGTTATTCATAATATTTAAAGAATGACGAAAAACTTCTATTCTGAATCCTTCGATTACTGATTGAGCTTAAGTGTCCTCCATCAGGTGGTTCTGGTTCTTTACGACATTCATTACAATGTGAAAGGCAATTTAAAAAGAAATGATTGGCTATGAATATTTGAATCAGTAGGAGCTCATAAAAATTTTTATCGAACGTAAGAACATTATCAAATAGGAACTTTATTAAATGACTTTGTATTTAGAGTCTGTTTCTCTTTTTTAGATTCCTAAATAAATTATGGTCCCCTCTAATTATGGTAACCATCTTATTTTGGCTCTTTTTCTTTCATATTTATATCCTGAAGGCTTTCGGTGATAACGAATAACATGTTTGGTAACAGAACGCCTTCATTGACCAAAAAAACTATTATATTTCTGCTTTCATTTCTTATACTCATTTCGTGTTATCTTATCTCATTTTCAAAGATTTAATCATATATGTAATTTTTAATATCTTTGCTTTTCATCAATTTTGTCAGAAAATGTTTCATTTATTGAGGTCTACAGTTGAACCTAAATAGATTTTCAATAATGCATTCCTCGTAAACTAAGCACCAACAGTATACTTAAGATGCAGGTGGGGAAAAATAGCCACGTGGATTAAGTTAAATACACTAAAGTGACACCGACCCTGAGTTAGGGAAATTTTATCCAACTTATCATCAGCTTCGTCTTGTCTTTTTTCTTCTAAATAATGGTGAGAAATATCCAAACATAAAAGTTATGGAAATATGCTATTTATATCTGAATAAACCACATCTAGAATACTCGCCGAGTAAGTGGGACCCATTAAAGGAAGATTCGGTATTCAAGTCGAACAAGTTAGCGAGAAAGGGGGCTCGAAACGATAGAGATTGATAGCTTTGGCCGAACAAAAGGCGTGGAATAATAATTAACCGACCATCAAACACTCAAAATTGCTATGACTGAGACGAGGGTGACACTATTTAAAATAGTTCAAATCATTTAAGTTTGGAGCGGACACAGATGCAATAATGTTGTCACTGCATTTCCTGGGATATATGAAACTATGGCTGTAATTCGAGTGACCTATACTGCCGAACCGAACACCCCGAGAGTTATTTCTACCGGCTATTAATTTTGAACACGATGGCAGAGATCATTAATAACTGGAGCACTGACACGCCATAAGGAATACTGCGTCCCGTGTAGTAACCCAATGGAAAACTTGCAGACTTTTGTGTGAAGAGATGTACACTTAACCAGTATTTTCGTTTTATTTCTGGTGGCTACCCTTTTGGCACCTACACCTAACCTGAATGGAACCAGGTTTTCAATCTACCATTATATAACGTTATAATATAACGTTCACAGGCACATTATTGACCGCTCTTCTATCTAATTTATTTTCAGAAGTACGGGTAGCCTGAGCAAGCCGCCCAAGTATTTCTTTCACCAATACATTTCCACTTGAATTCAGATAAACCCATCATATCTACGAGACCCGTATATTGGCATTCTACTTCTTGAAGTCTTCTATCTCTTCGTTCCCTCACATCGCTGTAAATCTCGCACTTTCCTCTTCCTTCCTTTTTATTTGTTCAGTTAACTTGGTTTCACAAAGAGTTTGTGAAAAGACGACCTCGGAAGCCTTATCTGTCTTGTGTTCGAGCACAACAGCTGCCTCGGTGGATTTGGTTGCCGTGAATATATCTTGCTATTGTTTGCCTAAAACATTATCTCGGGAAAAAAATAATTGAAGTGGTTTCCCGTGGTTTTCATGAGATTATGGCCGCAATATATAGACTCAGACGAAGACGCCTCACTCTAGAAGAGATTATGCCTGAAGTCTTACTACTATCCTTTGATGTATCTGGTTTGAGTGACTATACAAGATCAGAGATCATTGGTCCCGCAGGTACAGGTCCATTGAAACGCCTAAGCTTGCGTGTGGATATATGGTTTTCTTCATTATTTATTATAATTTTTCCTAATTTGACTCATTCAAAAATAACATAAGTTAAGACAGATATCATCAACATTCAATAGGATTGATAGCGGCGGGTATTAATTAAAAATTGTTATATTAAGATTTATCAGATCAAAAGAAGACAATCAATTGAAATGTCCATAAATGAAAAGGTATTTAAGCTGAAAATTTATTGGAAATATATATTATATGTGTAATATACCTAGATAGATTATATTTAATAATATACATATTTATATACAAATGAGAGAAAATAAGGAAAAGGATAGAAACATAAGTAAGGACCCACACAAATGTTGCGAGGGAGGTGGAAACAGCGTTTCCAACGCCCTCCCCTGGGATTTGAACCCAGGCCTTTAGATTGCTGATCGGACGCGCTACCAATTACGCCACCGAGAACTCAGAATCGGCCTGGGTTTATAGAAACCATCCCTCCGGCTATGTTCGCCAAGAGTTAGGTTTCAGTCATTCACCACTATCGGTAAAAAAAAATGACGTACACTAGGGAAGATAGAAAAAAAAGCATTTTTAACAGATATACAATCTGAAAGAAGTAAAGTGCGTCCCGAGTTACAATTAGATAGAATTTAGCGCATTAGTAGATGGGATTTAAATAAAACTTATTTTTTCCACGAAAATAATTTTATATTGGGCAACCGGTTTCCGATTATAGGTTACCAAATGGCTATCCGAAATTTAAATTGAAAAAAATCTTTAAAATAAAGGAAGTTGGCAATGTGCAAATTTCATGCCCCCAATCCCGTTGAACGACCCGATTGGCGTCTAATTAAATATAACGGTTCAGTTTCAGAGAGAACAGCTAAGTTATTTAAAGAGCTAAATGCTAAACCCACCACCTTTTCTCGCCTCAACCCCAACATATTATTTCCCAAGTTAAAGATCTCCTAAACAAACTAGACAGGAGCGGAGAGTACCTGATCCACTGTTCAAACTGTGGCGCAATCATCACAGGTCAGACGGGAAGGAGTTTCCGGATCAGGACAGCGAAACAGAATCGTGACTTCACCAACAAAGAAATAGAAGAAATAGAAATTGTTATTGCTCCATAGAGAAACATAATGTTATAATACATCTAAGAACTTAAAACCAATTAGGAGCTTTAGGTGACCCCA
>WURS02436138.1:0-15356 GCA_011762765.2 Rhinocypha anisoptera | reverse complement strand
AGAGAACGAGAGAGAAAGAGAGAGAGAGAGAGAGAGAGAGAGAGAGAGAAAGAGAGAGAGAGAGAGAGAGAGAGAGGAGAGAGAGAGAGAGATGCCGGACAAGCCGGGACAGCCCGTTTTTTTCGGACACATGAGAGGATGAGAAGTCACGGGAGACGATATGTGTCCGACGAATTGCAGTGGACAATGGTCTCTCTCTCCCCCCTCTCTTTCTCTCTCTCTCTCTCTCTCTCTCTCTCTCATACACAATAAAGCATAGTTAGCTTCTCTCTCTCTCCCCCTTCATCACACCATGTTTGCCTATCCTCATTTTCTCCTCTCTCTCTCTCTCTCTCTCTCTCTCTCTCTACTTTACTCATTCGGTCACTCAACAGTCATGTATATACACAAAAGAGAGTGAGAGAGAGAGAGAGAGAGTCCCGGAGAAAGTAAAAGTTAGCTAGATCATTGCTTTCTATGTGTGTGTGTTGTCTAACTCTCTCATCCTTTCTCTCTCTCTCTCTCTCTCTCTCGCTCTCTCTCTTGTATTCTCTCTCTCTCATGTTTTGTTGTATGTCTGTGTTTGTCTGTATGATGAAGGGGATGATCAACATAGAGGGAGATGAAGTCTTAAGAGAGTTGAGAGAGAGAGAGAGAGAGAGAGAGAGATGGCACCTTGTCCGAAAATCACCTTAGTTTTCGTAGCTCAGAGAGAAAGAAAGGTTCAAATTGAGAGAGCTGCTAAGAGAGACTCCATGGTATATAAACTCGTGACGTCCGGTGAAGAAAGTCACATCACATCTCTCGACTCATCTTCAGTTCTCAGTTTTGTTTCCCTTCAGTTCAGTTTTCCTAGGCATTCTAGACCTAGGGCAAAAAAGTTTCCAACTTGGTCATCTCATCTGCGAACGGCCCTCCAAATGAATCGAACACGGTGTTCGCTATTTCTACTCGCCCTGGTGGTGCTCGAGTTGGCACTGGTCTCCGAGCACATCAAACCAGTCGCCGCGGGCAAGAAGAAGAAACTGCTCAAGAAGTTGAAAGACATTCTACCACTTTTGGCACTGCTCAAGGCTAAGAAGAAGTTGATCATTCCCCTGCCCATTCCCATTCCGTAAGTGAACTTTCATCTAATTGAATCCTTAGAAACCAAAAAATAGACCCAATAGCTTTCTCTAGACCAAATTTTGTTACTTGATTTCAACCCCCTCCTTTTCCCCCAACTCATTCAATCAACCCTTCTATGGCTTTCCGGTGTTTCCTTACTAATTTCTATATACCTTCTACCTGTGCACTATGTTCTCAAAATCCCCCCTTCTCTCTTATTCCCTCAGTCTCGAATGTTCTGATCTAAGTCTATAGTGAATGTGTTTGTTTGATTGCATGAGAAAACCTGCCCAAAACCAGAATCTCACTAACTTATTGTTTGCTTTCTTTCTCTCTCTCTCCCCTACTTCCTTTTCCCCACTCTCCTTTTCCTTACCACACAAAAAACCTGCATTTTTCACTACCTTCTCCCACTTTCTCTGTTTTCCTTCATTTCTTCTATTCCATCTCTTTCTATCTATCTATCACTTCTCTCTCTCTCTCTCTCTCTCTCTCTCTCTCTCTCTTTGTTCTACTTTTACTCTCCATCTTTCATACACACCTTCTACTTGAAAATTCGTCCAAAATTGCAAATTTGCCACCTTTTTTCAACCCGCCCTTTCACCAATTCGAATCGAATTCGACCTTCACTTCTCAACTCGCAATGACAAAGGATGAAACAAGAGAAGCAGTGTTGTGAAATGGAGTACGGTGGTGGAGGCGGCTACGGTGGAGGTGGCGGAGGAGGCTATGGAGGAGGCGGCGGCGGTGGTGGATACGGAGGCGGCGGCATGGGCGGTGGTGGAGGCGGCTACGGAGGAGGTGGTGGAGGAGGCTACGGAGGAGGTGGCATGGGAGGTGGTGGAGGCGGCTATGGTGGTGGTGGCGGCGGTGGTTATGGCGGTGGCGGTGGAGGCGGTGACTCCTACGGAGGTGGCGGCGGCGGTGGCTACTAAGCAGTACCCAGTACCCAAAACCACGCCCACTTTCCCACTCCACCAACCTTGGCCCCTTAGAATTTGTTTGAAAAACCCCTCTAAGAACGCTTAGAATCTACGTCTTGATCGTTATATCATCATCATTCATCTTTTTTCATTCATCCTCCCAACTGTGTTCCGTCTTCCTCTTTCTCTCTCTCATATTCCCCCTACATCTCTCATTTCTCTCCGGGTCTATTCCTTCGAAATTCTAAATTTCCTTCTAAATTCCCTTTTTTTCACATTTTAAACTCCATCAATTTCTAAATCTAAACTAATGTTGTTAACCTCTCGTCTGTTCTTCTTCTCTCTCTCCTCCCGTTCAACGCTCAACTCCACACTTGCCAATCTGTTACAACACCACTAATCCACCACACTATTTACTGTACTTCCACCCCCCTTCTCCCCGCCCCCATTCCTCTTTCTTTTTCTCTATGTTGTTCTTTACGAACGCGTCATACCTCTCTCTCTGGTTAGTATGATGGAAGAGCAAAAATCCTATGGCGGCGGTGGATACGGAGGTGGAGGCGGTGGCTATGGCGGTGGAGGCGGCGGCGGTGGTGGAAAGGTAAGTCTTGTCTAAATTATGACTCTTAGCTTAACCCTTTCGATCCCAATGGTTATCAGTAAAAGATAAGCTTTATATTGCTAATTGAATGATAGCGCAGTAGGGAGCGAAAGAATTAACTAGCATTTATGTACGAGAACTTTCTCATACACTGATCAGTGTTACTGGTCTTGGTTGTGGCCGCACCACAAATCAGTGCATAAGAAAGTTCCCGGGAACAAAAATACTAGTTAACCCTTTCGATCCCAATAGTTATCAGTAAAAGATAGAGTAAGACACATACGTCTCGATAGCGTCTTCGGAAGCGAAAGGGTTAAGTTTAGACCCATATCTAAATTGTCTAAGTTACCTAATTGAATTGGTTGAATCTACCCGTTAGATGACGATGAGCATGGACATGGGCAACATGATGGGCATGGACAAGCTGGGTGGCATGATGAGTGGCATGACGGATATGTTGAGCAATCTGATGAGCTCCAAGATGAAGATGATGCCCTCGATGTCCATGTCGATGGGTGGTGGCAACGACTGCAAGGGTGGCGGCGGTGGCTACTAACCTTCTACCTTCCCTCACACCTTCTACACTGCACCTTCACACCTCAACTAAGATAACTTTCATATCTTTATATATACGGAATGACCCTCTCATTTGTTCATCTCTCTCTCTCACTCACTCACCCTGTCCATACGTCCTCATTATTACCTGTCATCTCATCATCTCTCTCTCATCCCCCCTTCTCTTCATCTTCATCTCTCTAGGTTCCTCTCTGCTTAAGAGTAGTAATATCAAGCTGGTTCTTAATATTATTACTCTCTACTTAAGCTTTTCCTAGGAAAACCATAGTTCAAACTCAATTCAGTTCCTCTCTTTCTTCATCATCACCTCCTCTTTTTTTTGCTCAAAATTATTTATTTATTTATTTATTTATTCATTTTCAATTTCGACTATGTATTTGTAGTCTCAAATATTTCCAAAATTCTAAATTTGCCAAATTTCCAAGAAACTTTGCCGAAATTTCTCCCCTCTCTCTCTAAAATAGTCAAAATTCCGCTTCTCTCAACTCTCCTCTTCCCCTCAACTTGAAAAACCCCGCCCATTCTCTCAAGGGTCTCTCCGTAAACTCTGTGATAGTGGGCGTGGCCTCCCTCTCTTCAAAACTGTGTTTTACTCCTTTTCTCACTCACCTTCTGCCTCCTCCTCCTCCTCCCACTACTTGTGTTGTTTTTTCCTATTGTTTTTTTTGCTGTAATTAATTAATTACTCTAATTGTGTTAATTAACCTTTCTCTTTTGTAACATTTAATTTTCCTCACTTTTTCACTCACACCCCTCTTTCATTTCCTTGTGTTTTTTTATATATATCCATGTTTTTTTCCATGTCTTTTGTATTTTATTTTTTATATATGTTTTATTATTATTATTATTATTATTCTTGTTGTTTTCGTTGATCTGTTCTTGTTGTGTTAACTTGTTTGATATATATAAATATATATAATTTATTTGAATAAATTTTTTGAAAAAAATAACTTTTTGAATTTCTTAAGAATATAAGGAATAAGCTAACTAATAACTTACTCTATTAGTTTATTCAAATTATAATATCGGTTAATTACTTCCGGTTTTAAGGTTTGATTAGTTTGTTGTCTTACACAAGTTTAAAAGACTTCAACTTACCGTTTATCTTGCTATCACTTGCTTCCGGTTTGACTTTCGAAGCCTCATATGAATCCGGTGAAAGTTGTTTGTGTTTTGTGATCGAATAAAAAATTTTATTTAAAAAAATAAAATAATTTTTAAAAAAATAAGAAAATATAATTAAATTCAATAAAATAAGTTTTTTTCAAAATGAAAACACTAACAAAGAAAGGAGAGAGAAACGAGAGGGAGAGAGAGTGAATGAGTAAAAAACACGCTAGATAGTGTCATATGAGTCTTTCACAGAAGACGTAACTTTGTGCCTTTGACAATGCATCGTTTCAATTTTTTTTTCTGCCTGACTCATCAATGATTGATCAATGATGAGTCATCATTGAGTCATCAATTAACTTAACGTGCAGAGATGACTCATAGCGAATAGTACGTCTTATATGAAAGTCCCCTAAGACACTATCCTTCAGCGTGGAAATAGAGAGATCAACAACAATAACAAAACAAAATAAACAAAATTCATAATCAATATAATCAAAGTTTGAGATCATAGGTTCAGATTTGTTATATATGATAAGAACAAAGGTCACCAAAATATAATGTCATTTGTGAATGGACAATTTTTAAGTTTGCCACACTGTTAAAAAAATGGTTATATAATGGTTTAACTATCTGGTTATATAACTCAAGATTGAGCACGTTTCTGGTTATAACTCGACATATGTCTTTGTCATAGACTTTCAATGTAAACAATCTAAGTTTATAAGCAGACATTTTGGACAAATCAACGCTTATAAGCTGACATTTTAAAAATTGTAGGGTTATAAGTCAACTTTTCGTTAAATTGTCACAGTTAAAAGCTGGTATTTGTAAAATTGAAAGGTTATAATCAGAAACGTACTTAATGTCAGATTATATAACCGGACAGTATATTTGTAAAAGTGTAGACTAACAACGAGACTCAAGCCGAATACAAGGCCACCTCTGATGACCGTTTTCGAGGACAGCCTTGGTCTGGTGTTTCAACGGGTCTTGTAGAGTCGGTGAGTGATGATGGTCTTGAACGTGATTCGAATTGGCATCGAAGCAGTGATTCGAATGGTTAGCATCGAACATAATGGGCGCATCCTCCGAGTCCTCCTCATCCAGATGAAGAATCACCCTATCCACTTCTTCTTCTTGTTGGCTTTCACCCTCGGCAATGATGGGCACCGAAGACATAGGTCTCGAATCACTAACCTCCGGACACACCCTAGCCTCCTCCTTGATCTGATCGGCACTTCCATTGCGACTGATAGCGAGTAGTCTGTCGGGCATTGATCCACTGTTACGCAACGTCTTCTTCGGTCCATTGCCATTTCGGCTAGGTTGATTGTTTGCCATGGTTGTGGTTGTGGTTTCCACCTCACTCGAGGTCGAGTATCGGTCCAGAGTGGTGGTTTGCGTGTTGAGACGAACCGGGGGGCGTGTCCGGTGGTTGCATAACGACCGGTGGTAGGTTCCTCCACACATCACCGTTTCACGGGTGTTCTTCTCTGGCTTCAACAGTGCTATGTAGATCTGAAACAAACAAACAATTTTACATTTTACTTCTATTTATCTCTTGAATATAAATGCAAATCTAACTATTGTAAGCTAACCAAAAAAAGTATTTAACTAGCATACTTCGAGAATAATTTTTATTTTTACAAGAGGGCTGTCGCTAAAAGTCTGTCTCTCTCTTGTAAAAAAAACTGCGGCAAAACCGCCAAGGTCAAACTCGAGTTATAATTCGAAGGGTTATGCAAAAAATTCAAATCAAATCAAGCGAGAATTGGAAAAATTCGAATTCCCAATCAAATCGACGGAAAATTCGAAAATTTATCCACAAAATTCAAACTGAATCAGAATAAAATTCAAATCATGACATAGAAAGTTAGATTCGAATCGGTTAAGAATTCAAATCACAACCATGAAAGTTAGATTCGAATCGGTTAAGAATTCAAATCACAACCATAAAAGTTAGATTCGAATCGGTTAAGAATTCAAATCACAACCATGAAAGTTAGATTCGAGTAGGTTAAACACAGTGGAAGTAACGTAACTCTTCTAGTACAAAAACGTGGGTAGCAGAATACCAAAAAATGCCAGAACATAGAACATAGAAAACCACGACCATATTATTCATTATAGGAGAAATGTCATACCTTAGGTGCAAAGAGACAGGAAAGTTGAACCGTACCAGAAACGGACAACAAGAGTGACAGTGTAATAGCCCTAAGAGGCGTGGTTGTGCTGAGCATCACAAACAATGGCAAAAAAGCAAACCAAACCACACAGGTGGTATAATTGGTAAAAGTGATATATCGAGCTTCGTTGAAGCCTTCGGGACATTTGCGAGTTTTGAACGCATACACCGTACAAAATCCAATCAGTATCGAAGGGTAAAGAAGCCCTAGGAGATATGATGTTCGATCTGAACCGGAACAAATCAACAATGTGGAATCCCGTCTTGGATGAACCAGTAAGGTGGCGGGTGGATCCATAAAGAACCAGATTGCATTGATCACAACCTCAACCAGAATCAATAAAGTGGTGATTATCAGTTGAGACTTCGGGGAGGTGAACTTGGGCCTCTGACACGATCGATGCCGAAAGATGCGAGCTATTCGATTGGTTTTGGTCACGATCGCCGAGTAGCAGATGGTGTAGGTGAAGCCAAGAAAGAACCGAGTCACTGCGCATGTCATCGCTGTTGGCTTCGATATGATCACAAAGGTTAGAGCGTAGGATAGGAATATTCCACAGAGGTGAAGATTGCTTAGCTCGCGACCTGCTGCTTTGATGATTGGAGTTTGCGAGTAGTGTAGAAACACTATCCATGTTGAGATCGTGGATAGCATTCCTAGGGGGAGAGAAAGAGAAATAGAAAGAGAGAAAATAATAGAAATAGTAAAAAAAGAAAAAGAGAGTGAGAGAGCGATAAAATAGAAAATAGAAAGAGGGAGAAGGAAAAAGAGATAAAAAAGGAGAAAGAGAGAGAGAGAGAGGAGAAATAGAGAAAAAAGAAAGAGAGAAGAGGGAGAGAGAAAGAGAGAGAGAGAGAGAGAGAGAGGGGGGTAGAGAGGAGAAATAAATAGATAGAGAGAGAAGGAAAAAGAGAGAGATAAAGAGATAGAAAGAGAGAGAGAGTGAGTGAAAGAAAGAGAGAGAGTGAGAAAGAGAGAGAGAGAGAGTGAGAGAGAGAGAGAGAGAGAGAGAGAGAGAAGGAGTAAGATAGATAGAAAGAGAGAGAGAGAGTGATAAGTTGATTAACTGTAGAAGAAGTTCATCAACAAGTGATACTAACCTAAGAGAGAGAAGACAATGGCTCCAATAGTCCACCAATTGGTCAGTGAGAGATGAGTTGGTTGAACAGTCAAACAGGCAGTTTTAGTGTGATCGGGAAGTGTTCCCAGGGGACAGTCCACACAGTGGAACTCGTCCGGTAGGTACTGGTACTGCGAACAGTTCGTACATAGCCAACAACACGTGTCACCCTCCAGCTGTAGTTTGGCTTGACCAGGCCCACACGGTTCCGAGCAGAATGACTGGGGGAAGTGGGGCAGGTGACGCTTGAATTGTAGTACACTTAGGTTTAGGTTCAATCGAGCTTGTTGGTCGTTCTCGGAAACTATTGAAACAGTTGAGATGGGTTAGTTTAGGTCAACAGTTTTCCCAATCACACATATACAAGTCGGTTTGTAATAGACTTCCAATTTAACCCTTTCGCTCCCTACTGCGCTATCGGGACGTATGTGTCCCGTTCATCCAATCAGCAATATAAAGCTTATCTTTTACTGATAATCATTGGGTTCGAAAGGGTTAAACAATGTATAAGTTTAATAAAAGCAGACATTTTGGACACATATACGTTTATAAGCTAATTTTTTAAAAAAATTGTAGAGTTATAAGCCAACTGAATTTCGTTAAATTGTCACCTAAAAAGCTGGTATTTTTTTAAATTGTAACCATTATAACTAGAAACATGCTCAATGTAATGGTACCTAAATAACCTAACTCAGTGAATCTTACATGCCTAAACCAGTTAATCTCACGTACGAACTTATGTAAACCTGACCAAACCTAAACCAAAATATCTCTCGTACGGCCTAAACATAAACCTAGAGATATCTCGTACGGCAACGCCTAGCGCTGCCTAAACTTATGCAAACCCAAACCCACAAATTTCTGGTTCGATTATAACTAAACAGTATTTTTAACAATGTGTAAGAAATATGATAGAAACTTACGTGTATAGGTTCCCACCGGAAGCCACTGGTAAGTTCCATTGGGAAGTTGCTGAAAGTTTACCACACTATACCGTGGAGAGGCATCGCCGTTTTGTTGAAATCGAAACTTCCGACCGCCTTCATCTGTAGATCAAAAACATATCGACTTTGATTATCAATGACTGTTCTTGTCATGTAATCTAGGGATCGCAGGAAAAACCAATCCTAAGAAAGTTTCCGAAAAACTACTCACTTTGATTTTTACAAGAGAAACAGCGTTAAAGTTAACTCAGTGAATTTTACATGCCTAAAACCATGCAAACCTAACATAAGTATCTTACGTAACTTATGCCAACCTAACTATACCTAAACCTAAAGATCTCTCCCACAGCGGCGCCTAGCGCAGCCTAAGATTAACCCTTACATAACCTAATCTCTTACTCTCTCTATCTTTCTCTCTTACTCACTATCACTTATGTTCTTTACTCTCCCATTGAAAACACCGTCTTGAAATAAACAGTGAAAGTAGCGTAACTGTTCAATGACCGAGTGGCAGAACATGAAAATGTCTAAATATAGAATAGAACATAGAAAACCAGCAAATTTTGTATATTTGCCATTAATATAACAAAAGATGGTAATTTTTTAGATAAAAATCTTTGCAAGATTGGTTTTTCCATTGCGAGTCCAAAGTAATAGAATAATACCTTTAAATTGAACCATCTTGAGTTGTTGTGCAAAATAGGATCCATTAGTGATAAGTGTGGCCATCTCGGAACACAACCCTTCAGTTGCATTGCAAATCTTTCGATGGATTTGATCCAAAGTGATAGCAAAGCTATAGAAGGCATCACGAACAAAGTGAAGCGAGGGAGACTGTTGAAAGTCATCTCCCAGTGAAAGACTCGAATTACACGGATCCATTTCGGGTGTGACATTTTCGGATGAATCCACTCGAGGCACATCGGTGCTTAGATTTCCCACCAGTCGACACCGGAAGTGTTGCTCCCAAAACTCGCCAAACCACGGATTGGCTCGATTCGTTTCCGGTCTGAGCGTTTTGAAGTAATGGTTAAACCCTTCGAGGGGATAGTGAATCGGTGACACCGATATGGAACCTTCCACGATTGCTTCCAATCCGTGCACAACCGGCTCTCGGCAACACCACGCATCCGAGGCTATCCAGATAAAACGATCGAGACGCATGCGCAGTACGCGTTTTGCCGATTTCATTATTTTACGCGCCACGTGACGATC
This sequence comes from Rhinocypha anisoptera, assembly GCA_011762765.2. Taxonomy (NCBI): domain Eukaryota; kingdom Metazoa; phylum Arthropoda; class Insecta; order Odonata; family Chlorocyphidae; genus Rhinocypha; species Rhinocypha anisoptera. The sequence continues at coordinate 5,592 of WURS02436138.1, read as the reverse complement.
GGTGAAGATGATTACCACTGTAGGGAAAATAAGAGTAAGAAAAAATGAAATAAACCAAAACAGAAAATTACGGGTTAACACTCGGATAGGTTGTGTTTTGAAAAATTAACCTATTTTATACCTTTAATTATTTTTTTAAAACTTAAAAAAATTCAGAATTTTTTCAAATTTTCAATATTTTGAAAACATTTCCAAAAATTACCTTGGGTCAAAAGTGACCCGCAAAACCCAACCGAGTGTTAATAAAAAAAGATGCTTCAAAGTTAAACTCTAATCTAGTTTTTTCGAGTATATACAGTGGTTAGTCTCTTCCCCCAAACAAAACTAAAAGTAAAAAATTAATATAATTTTTTGCCATATAACTTTAAAAAATTTATTTCCGGTTTTGACTACAGTTATCTCTTTTCCTTTAAAAAAATGTTGATGTAAACCGGAAGTGTTCCTGAAACATTTTATCACCGGAATACTTTCTCTCTCTCCCTCTCTCTCTCTCTCTCTTTATGCTTGTGAGAAATTTTAAATAATTTGTGTAAATTTTGGTTGGCAAAAAAAGAGAGAGATATATGAAAACGAGAGAGAGAGAGAGAGAGAGAAATAAAACGAGAGAGAGAGAGAGAACGAGAGAGAGGATGAGAGAGAGAGAGAGAGAGAGAGCAAGCAAAATTGTATAAAGAAAGAGATGTCACTCAAAACCCGTAATTAGAGAACAATTATCTTTAATTTTCTCGTTCTCTCTCTCTCTCTTACTCTCTCTCTCTCTCACTTACTCTCTCACTCTCTCTTTCTCTCTCTCTCTCTCTCTCTCTCATTAATTCACGCTTCCACATCTAAAGTCTATGATTGTCGCCATGGAAACACCAAGTTTCATCATTTATCATCATAACATAGACCACATCTGATCCCAACTCTCTCTCTCCTTCTCTCTCTCTCCTCTCTCTCTCTCTCTCTGAAAGGTGCTAATTAAATTTTTATATATATATACAGTTTCAACATATATATAAAGCCTAGTCCAGATCTCATAATCATGATGATGCGGCAGATGATACCAGTTGGTATTTTCCTGGGAATTTCAACACTCACTTTCTCTCTCTCTCTCTCTCTCTAAAAATTCTGCTTTATACTTCCTAAATATTAAATATCTTTTTATTTTAAGGTTATCATCTAAAATTAGAATTTTTGTATATTTGCTTTTCTCACCCTTTCTCTCTCTCTCTCTTCTCTCTCTCAAACTCTCTCTCTCTCTCTCTCTTCTCTCCTCATCACACATACATTTTCTTTTGAACTCAATAATTTTGTTCCAACTATTTCCATTGAATTCATGTGAAAATTTGCACATTTTTTGTATATAAGAGAGAGAGAGAGAGAGAGAGAGAGATAATAATATCTATCTAGACATTTAATTACATGACATTTAGTCATGAAAAGTACATCTTGATACTCAATTTAACCCTCGAATTAATTGTGTTTTTTTTGTATTCCCTTAGCAACTATTTTATGGCTTTAAAAACGTAATACTTTTTTTCAGACCTTAATTATTTAAAAATTGCACTAATTTTTTTTAACTATTAAAAATGTAGAATTTATTTTTGTCAAAAGCTTCATATTTTAAAAAATTGTCAAAAAAAATGCCTTGGGTCAAAAGTGACCCTTAAAAAGCTAACCGAGTGTTAAGTTGGCGAAAATAGCATACCTCGAGCATTAATCTTGTGCATCAGTGTGGTAATGAGATTGTCATAGTCTCGCGGAGTGAACCTTTCCACATCGATCGCTTGAGGACTGGAGATGCAGATGTTATACCTAGCAGCTGCACTGGTCAGCAAGTCGTATCCATTGTTGCCATATTCCGTGTCCGAGTACACCACTGATACGTACGTCCAGTGGAACTTTCTAGGTACAAACAAACATTCACATTAGTTAAGTCTTACTCTAAAACCCAACACAACTTGACTTTTACACCTAAACCTACTCAATTCCTTTAACCCTTTCGCTCTAAAGGGTTAAGTTCGTTGTTTTCATATTGAAATATTTTTCTTAATCAAACCCAAAGATCTCTCGTACGGCAATGCCTAGCGCCGCCTAAACTTATGCAAACCTAACTCAAGTATCTCACATACAGCGACGCATCGCGCCTCCTAAACTTATGCAAACCTAACCCAACCTAAACCCAAAGATCTCTCGTACGGCAGGACCTAACCCCGCCTAAACCTATGCAAACCTAACTAAACCTAACCCAACCTAAACCCAAAGATCTCTCGTACGGCAGGACCTAACCCCACCTAAACCCATGCAAACCTAACTAAACCTAACCCAACCTAAACCCAAAGATCTCTCGTACGGCAGGACCTAACCCCGCCTAAACCTATGCAAACCTAACCAAACCTAAACCCAAAAATCTCTCATACGGGGACGCCTAGCGCCGCCTAAGCCTAACCAAACCTAAATTGAAACAAACAGATTCACATTAGTTAAGTCTTACCACTAAAACCCAACACAACTTGACTTTTACACTTTTAAAAACCCACTCAATTCCTTAAAGTCTTTCGTTGTTGCCATATATTGAAACATTTTTTATTTAAAATCTATGTATATAAATAAACTTAAGAGGATTAACTATCCAAATTCTACACGATATACATTATTTTATTCCAGGAAAAGAAATTTGTTATAAATATAACACAGGAATATATTGAAACATTTAATTCGTCCAAAAATAAAGCAAAGATTTAGACACATCCTACGATTTTCCTCGAATAGATCTAATGTTTTCACATGTTCAAATACTAGTTTGATCGAAATCCAGTAATATCTAGAATCATCTAGAATTCTTTTATTCTCTTTCTAGCTAACCCAATTCTATTCTATTCAATTCTGGCTCAATAACAAAACAAGGTTACCTTAGCACCTTTATATAACATAAAGAAATCTGTGGAGGCGTTTTGTTAGTTTTCCTCTCTCTCTCTCTCTCCCTTACATTTGTACACCTAAAGATACTCTTGCAAAGATACCTTAGATGTGAAGTGTGTATATAGTCTCTAATAAGAAAGTCTTTAGATCAAACTTTCACCTTGGAAACTTGAGTGTTGGTTATTTTTCAACGGAACCTACTTTTTATATTTGGTTCACATTTTAAGTAGCATTTTTCTTATATTATTATTCATATGCATACTCAAACAAATTCTAATCTAAACCCAAATGGAAATTCTATAGAGACTAATCGATTATGTTGTTGTGTTATGTGAAAACAAAACTTTATCGCATGTAATCAAACAAGAACAACAAAACTTTTGGAATATATTGATTGGGTTCCCTTGAGAAAATACACTTTTTTTTATTCAGTTTAAGATTTAAGTTTCTAGAGAAGAAAGAGATGAAGATCTAAACGCAAAAAAGTTGCCAAATTAGGTTAACTTATAAAAAAACTTGTTAGAATGTTAGTGGAATTATTTACTGTCGAAAATACATTTTTTTGGCCATTTGGAAAAATTTTTATATTTTGTTTGTGATTTGGAGAAATTAGTTAGCATCAGTCTTCCTTGACTTTCTCTCTCTCTCTCTCTCTCTCCCTCTCTCTCTGTCTCTCTCTCTCTCTCTCTGTCTCTCTCACTCTGTCTCTCTGTCTCTCTCTCTCTTTCTCTCTCTCTCTCTTTTGAGTATCTCTATCGCTTTCTCTCCTCTCTCTTGAGTATCTCTATCGTTTTCACTCTCACTCATTCTCTCTCGTGATCCTCTCAGTCTCTTTCGACTCTCTCTCTCTCTCTCTCTCTCTCTCTCTCTGACTCTCTCCCCACTTAAGTTCTTTGATTGAGAAGCTTGTAAGACTGTGTGTAATAGACAGTCTCTCTCTCTCCCTCTCTCTCTCTCTCTCTCTCTCTCTCTCTGTGTGTGTGTTTTTTGACCCAAATTGGTCTGGCTTTTTTTTCGATGAGGAGGGTTCTCTCTGGTTCTGTCGTCACACATTCACTATAACCATGTGAGTGCTGTGACGTTGGCCTTTTTATGGCTTTCAGGGAGAGAGAGAGAAGGAGAGAGAGAGAGAGAGAGAGAGAAAGTAAAAGTTGCTTTATTCCAAGCTTTCTCTCTCTCTTCCAATTTGCGATTGGTGGGTCGATGGGTCACTTTATTGAGTCTGAGAGAAGAGAGTGAGTAAAAAGAGAGAGAGAGAGAGAAAGTGAGAGATAGAAAACTTGCGCAAAGAACAAAGAAGACATTATTATCTAGTGACATTAGTCATTCTATGTGAATATTAATAAAAGGAGAAATAATAATGGAAAACTAGCCATCCCCCGTTGAAACGCCATCTTGTGGCCATTGAGTTTGTCTGATGTATGCGCATGCGCATTTCCATTTTTTTTGTTTTATATATGACTTTTTTCGATAGAGGGAAAGAGAGAGAGAGAGAGAGAGAGAGAGAGAGAGAGAGAGAGACAAAGAGAGAGAGGGAGAGTTTACATAAACTCTCGCAAAGTGATTTATGTGCCCATCTCTAATATAAAAAGTTGATCTCATCCTCATAAGTCACTTGAAACCACAGGTTTTCCTGTTGTGTAATAAAATAGAGGGAAAGAGAGGGAGAAAGAGAGAGAGAGAGAGAGTGGGAAAGAGAGAGAGAGAGAGGAGAAAGAAAGAGCTATTTTTGCGACAAACAAAAAATATTATATGCAATAAAGTTAAGTGATATATTTTAGTGAAAAAGGAAAGTGGAAAGTAAAAATAAAAAGTTCCTTATGGGTTAAACATCTCAATCATTCATTCAGAAAAAAAGGTAAAACATTGAATAATGAGAGAGTGAGTGAGAGAGAGAAAGAGAGAGAGAAAGAGAGAGAGAGAAAGAGAGAGAGAGAATGAGAAAAGCGGCTAAACTAATAAAATAAATATTTTAGGTGTTTTTACATCTCTCTCTCTCTCTCTCTCTCTCTCTCTCTCTCTCTCTGAGTCTACACCAGTTATGTAAATTGAGGACAACTTCGATGTCTTCATTTGCTCATCTTCTCTCTCTCTCCATCCCTCTCTCTCCCTCTCTCTCTTTCTCTCTCTCACTTTTTCTAATGTATGAATGTGTATATATTTGTTTTGAAAGGTCATAAGTCATAGGTTCAAAGTAAAGCTTGCCACTTTTCTTGTCTTGGCGTGTGTTTGAGAAAGAGAGAGAGAGAGAGAGAGAGAGAGAGAGAGAGAGAGAGAGAGAAAGAGTAAAAAACTTGTAGGTTAGTTGGATTCACACGAAAACCTAACACAAAAAACAAGCCAAACATAGGAACCTTTTTTCTTTCTATTTAGCGAGTGTGTATATTTATGTCTATTTGTTTGACTCTCTCTCTCTCTCTCTCTCCCTCTCTCCCATAGAGTATATTAGCTTGTTTGGCTTTTACTATGTGTGTGTGTGTATTTGGTTGGCACGACCACTTCAACTCGATTAGCATATATCGACTCCCCACCTCCTTGACTTTCGGAGAGAGAGAGAGAGAGAGAGAGAGAGAGAGAGAGAGAGAGAGAGAGAGAGAGAGAGAGAGAGAGAAAAAAAAAAATTTTTGTGCTTTGTTGGTTTTATTTTCGTTTTGGGGAGATCTAGGGTGCGAGAGAGAGAGAGACGCA
>WURS02436118.1:0-15356 GCA_011762765.2 Rhinocypha anisoptera | reverse complement strand
AAGGTGAGGGCGAGCGCGACGAGGTGGGACAGCGTGGGTGGGTGCCTGTCACTCAGGGGCCGAGTCAGGGTGGCGAACAAATTCATCGCCCCCAGACTGTGGCACGCCCTCCATACCACAGAAATAGGGTTACCGACCATCAGGGCCCTCAAGTCGGCACTGGCAAGCTTCGTTTCGGGGTGAAGCCACCACTGGGTCGACGGAGCGACTGTCTGCGAGCCGGTAAGGGAGGGCGGGCTGGGCCTCGTCGACATGGCGAACAGGAAGAGAAGCAGGAAGAGAAGGCCTTCCGCCTTCTCTTCCAGCAGCGATTCGTCGCGGAGGCGAGCGAGGACCCATGGAAGCTGATGGCGTACCATTACATGTCGTCGAGGCAGAAGAAGGGACACTTCTACGGTTCGGTGGCTACTGTGGCAGGAAGATTGAATGTGACCGTGGACGGAAACGAGCGACCCTATCCCGTGGGATGGCCACCAACGCCGACCGGGCGAGGCGGGCTCAGCTTCCTCAGCCCGCGGACAAGCACGGAGAGACCTTTCCCTCTCCCGAAAAGGAAAATGTATAAGGAGGTGCAGTCAAGGAAACGAGTCACGTGACCCATCAAGGGCAGACCGACAGGTGAAGTGGTCCACTGGGAGACGCAGTGGGCCATCAAAAAATTTCGGGAGAGACGCGGAATCGGCATGGCGGCTAGGTCACGACTGCTGGGCGGACGCAAGATTCCTGCACAGAGCTGGAATCCGCGCGGGCGCCATGTGCAGAAAATGTCCGGGGAAGGAGGCGACGGCTTGGCACATCACTTTCGAGTGTCATGAATCCAGGGAGGTGTGGCGAACGCTGCGGGGTCTCCTCAAATACACACATTAGTGAATAGCTCCAAGCTAACTTTCCAGTTGCTCCATCAGGGAGAGGCCACTGGAATGGGAAGCGAGAGGTAACACCTATAGATGGGCGAATTCATTGAATGAATCGATTCGACCAAATCGATTCGAATCGTATTGTGTGAATCAATTCGCTCGCATAATCGGATCCTCTAAATCGATTCGAATCGCATAATGTGGATCGATTCGAATCGGTATCGTATCCGAATCGGAATCTTAACTGAATTGGAATCGTAACAGAATCGTAATCGAAACTGAATCAGAATAGTAATTGAATCGAATCTGAACTGAATCAAATGGAAAGGAAGAGAATCGAATAGGAAAGGAAACGAATCGAATTATAATCGGATCACAATAATTGATTCAAAATAATCGGGAATCGTATTAAAATAATCTATTTCCGAGTTAATCATATCGGAATCCCCCACCTCTAGTAACAACCTTCAACGCGGATCGCCCGTCGGCGAACTTGTAACAAAAACCCCGCGCGAATTACGCTCCCCGTGTCTAACCAACTGACGAGGGCGAACGTGTCCAAGGGTCTTGCTGCTCACTCAAGTCATGAGAGAACTCGCGCTCCGCCACCAATCCCCGCCCCCCTTCCTCTCTCTCGTTCTCTCTCTTCATTTTACGCGTCTACACGTACATTCCTCGTGCCTAACATTCGGGGGTCCCTGCTCCATGGATGAAATGATGGAGTTGGGAAGAATGTCTTATCTATGCATCTGAACTTCAGGGAGGTCTATCCAAATGGTCAATTGAAGTTTTTACTTTGCGTCCCAGTGGCTCAACATTTATTCCGATAAATTATATGATCTCATTAAAATGTTCTGCACACTGAGGTGTAAAGGTTAAAATTATTATGTAGATTTCAGGAAGATCACTTCAGCGAGGAAATTAAAGATATATTACAAACCCCGGAATACAACGGCAGATCAAATCACGTACATAAAAAATCAGCGGGACAGACTGTCGAACAACAGATGCCTAATCTCGTTAAACATCTTCACCAGGAGCACGATGACTCGAGCTGCAGATGAAAGGACGGGAGTCGGATAGGCCCGATGACTTCGTCTGCTCGGACCAGGTGCTGCCTTCCTTCAATAGGCACAATAATCAGGTGGTGTGATTTTTGTGGGCCGTACTAAATTACCCCGGCCGAGTCGCACACTTGCCCCAGGGCCACCTTCCCTGGGAGTGCGTAAATGCATTTTCCTCACCACCTCCAAAAAAAAAGCCAGCGAGCACGCTACCCCCAGGTCTAACCCGGTCGGCGATTTGATTGCTCGTTTAAATGAATACGGAGAGATTTTTAAAATACCTCGATATCAAATGAATCGTTTCATACAAACGTGATTTTTCTAAGGGCGAAAGTGACAAAATTATCGTAGTTTCATGGAGTATTCTTGGAATAATATTTTGTCAAGTCAATTCGTAAACCAGGCATTTAAAATGGGTTTCGGAAACCTATAAACGGTGCTGCTCTGAGAATCCACGATATTTTCAAATAAAAATTTCATTGTTTAAAAATGGGTTTATATTTTCAAGTGTACCAATTTCTACATGAGCCGATTAGCACCCAGGGAATCTACTGAATCTTGAAATCCACAAAAAGCCTATAAAGTTACGTCAGTGGATGAAATAGTCAAAAAAGCAACGTTGAATCCTAATTATTATGGCTTTAAAAATACTTTCCTGTTTCCTAAGCACTCGAAGTAGAAAAATTATTTTATTTTTCATATTCCCATATTGGCATTTTTACCGGGTTTGGAGTTCAATTATGTTCCCAATTGGTGTGGTATACGTATCTGTAGCCCAGGGATTTTTTCTCAATGGTATTAACGGTCCAAAGATGAACATGAACGGAAGTGAGACAATAGTTCATGGTAGTGGTGGGATCATGCAGATAAATTTACGCGACTTTCCTTCTTGACTTCTCGTCACATGCCGTTCCTTTCCTTGCGTCACTTCCGTCACGCTTCAGGAAGAAAGCGAACAGAGAATAAATTGACTTAATTGGCCACTTTTCGCGGAGGACATAGTTGCTGTAGCAGAGAAACGTAAATACCCACAGAAAACCATGGAACAAGTAATGGAAATACAATGGAACAATGCAGGAGTACAATATGGGGATAAATAACAAGAAGACCAAAGTCCTAGTGTGTAGAAAATAGAAGCTGAGTGTCGCGCTACAAGGAAAGAAATTATAGCAAGTAGAATCCTTCACCTAGCTGGGAAGCAACATGACACGAGACGGAAGGAGTTCGATGGATGGATATCAAGTGTGCACTGGCTTGTGCTAAGAAGGCATTCAAGGAGAAGAGACAACTGCTCTGCTCCAGGAAGATGTCACTGCAAACGAGGAAGGAATATGCGAAAACGTTCGCAGGAAGCACGTCGCTCTCTTAGAATCAGAGCCGTGGACCATTTGAAAAGCAGATTAGAACAGAAACCTTCGAAACGTGGTGCTGGAGGAGGACGCTGAATATCAAGCGGACAGAGATGGAGTGAGAAAAGAGGAAGTGTAATGATGGGTGGAAGGAGAGAAGTAAATATGGAGTAAGATAAAAAAATAACGAGGTGGATCGGACACAGCCGGAGGCATAATGAATTCGTGAAGATTGTAATAGAGGAGAAAATAGAAGGGGAGGCCTCGCTAGGAAGGCCAAGGGACAAATATAGTATAGGGTAGGGGTAGGCAACCTTATGCTGTGTGCCGACTCAAGGTTTCAAATCATTCAGAGTACCGACAACATACGTATTTTCACACAAATCACGGTCAATATACTTGTTCTACAATATATATTATTTTATATATTAATATATAGTGATATACAATAGTACGTAAAGTTGTAAACCACGTATTGTTTTTAAAAGATTTTTTAAAAATTGATATGTAAAACTTGGAGATTCTGCGTGCCATTGGAAATTGGTTGGCTTGCCAAGTGTGGCACTCGTGCCGTAGGTGGTTGACCCCTGGTATATGCCAAATTACACTGGTCAACAAAAAATTTTTTTTCCTGTCATAGACATGTTGTTGGGTGATCCTAGAGGTATTTTTTCGTGCTGATTCCGAATCTGGGCTCGGATTTTTTCTATCGCGTTTAGTTTCCTTAGGGCAACCGAATTAAATGGGGGTTCGGGCCGGTTTCAGCAAATAAATCGTGAATTTAAAAAATGTGAAAAAATGGGTACTTACTTAGGATTTTCTCGAATAATTAGCATCTGGCAAGTCCCTTTTCAGTGTCCAGCAGTAATTTGCTAACATGTTGCTCAACTTTCCTTGGTACCGTTTTTCCACGTGTAAAATATCTTGGTGGAAATGCTCACCGTGTTCATCACTTACGGCGACAAGCTTTGGTGGAAAAAAATCCAGGTGTGGGTCGAGGAAGTGAATTTTTAAAGACATATTGCAGCCCATTTTTTGGTACGATTTAATTAGATTAGCCCCCAGATTGCGATAATTTTCAGCCATGGTATTTCCTAGAAGATGTTCAACTACATTTTTGAATGCGTTCCACGGGCTTTTTTTTCCGTTGAACTCAATTGCTGTTGAAATTCCGAATCCTTCAGCACTTCCCTAATCTGTGGCCCAATAAAAATTCCTTCTTTGATCTTTGCGTCACTGATTTTAGGGAATTTTTGTTTCACATAAAACCAGCACAATTTTTGTCCATGGCTTTCACAAAATTTTTAAAAAGTCCTAATTTAATATGTAGAGGTGGCAAAATAATATTTTTCGGAACGACCAAAGGCTAAAAAAGGACATTTTTGGATCCAGGAACGAGTGCTTTACGTTCTGGTCAATCTTTTTTCAAGTAATGATTTTTTCTGTCTCTGCTATCCTATTCACAGATGAAGCAACAATATTTCCTGTAGCCACGCTGTAAGCCTAGTAAAATTGCAATTACTTTTAAGTCGCCACAAATTTTCCACTTTTCTTTTTCGTAGTGATTTTTTTCTAAAAGTAACTGCATATTCTTGTAAGATTCTTTCATATCAGTTCCATGAGTTAACGGTATCGAGGGGAGTTAATTTCCATTATGTAACAGAACAGCCTTTAAACTGACCTTGGAGGAATCAATGAACAAACACCAATCATCTGTGTTGTATTCATTATTAAGAGTATCCATAACAGAGAGAACGTTATTGCAAAAATTAAGGTTGTTTTCTTGAGAAAAAATAATTTAAATTCGTCATGGCGAGATCGATACATAGAAATTTTCGTATTTGATCCAGCAATTTCCAACCCTTTAATCGTGATCCTAAGATTTCACTCTGCTTTTTGGACCAATTTAAATCGCGCACTAGATCCTTTTAAATCCTCTTGCGTTATAAAATGAGGTCCATCAGATGTACTCGGTCCAAATTTGGGTTCTTCGAGTTTTCAAATCCTTCATTCTCACATTCTTGATTACTTTCTGAATCTTCGCTAAGATAAACATTTTCCGGTGGTTTCGGCACTGGTAAATTTTCGGAGTGAGGGACCGGTCGTGTCGCTGATTCCAGGTTGTTTGGATATTTTACTGCGTGTTTTGACTTCGGTGTTATTCCTTTAATTTTTGTTAAACAAAAATAACAGTCTGAAAAATGATCCTTAAATTCCCGCCAAATCATGGGGACTGCAAATTTCATATGACGTTTTCCCTCAGTCCCACCAGTGAGAAGCCTTACACAGGTGCTACACATCACATGAGGCGCCCATCCTTTATCCTGGTCACCCAACAGACAGTCAAAATAAAGAAAAAAATATTGTCTGAAAATATAGAATAAGTCAAAATAAAGTTAATAACACTGTCTCAAAAAGGGAGTAATGTTCCACCTTTGAGCCTTGAAAGTAATTACACCGCACACGTAACAAAAGTCATCGGGGCGATTCACTCACTGTCTAGGCATGATGAAAGCTAAGCCACCTCACAACGATTACAATGCAATAAGCTGCAATTTTCTGCGAGCAACAAAATTCTCAAACCGTCGTCAGAGAAAAAACAAACGTCTTCACATGCTGATGTCACATACTGATGTGAAGTGGCAGCTGATTCAGCATTGCTTTTAACAAAACGATAGGATAGTGCAAGTTTAAGCATGTTTTGACGTGATAGGAAGGCATGACATCGTAGGACCACATGTTTTGACAGGAAAGTTTTATTTTCACCTGCTCATTCTATCACAATATATAAATGAAATAAATTACTACTCTTGTTATAGCAAAGACACATTCAGCTGTTCTAAGGAAAATAGACGTGATAGAAAGAATGTAACCACAGATTCGGAATCAGCACGAAAAATATGTCTAAGATCACTCAACAACGTCTCTAGGACAAAATTTTTGTTGACCAGTGTTATATGTTTTTTTTGTAGGAGGTGAAAGGAAATAACACTGCTGTTTCCACATGGATATTTATTTGTAGTGACCATGGTCTCGTAAGCCATGCTACATCATCAACCTGATGATGTACGGCATGGCTACAAAACCATGGTCATTACAAGTAAATATTCATGTTGAAAGAGCAGAGTTACTTACCCCCTGCATGATGGATTTCCACAAAGTTCTGCCTGAGACTGTCGTATATATGTTTTTGTTAATTGAGAATGCTTAAATGTGTCTCTCCCCAAAATATTTTAATTATTCTGTCAAAAATTGATGAAATTTTATGTTTCAGAACAGCCTTTGTGTGAAACACTGCTGTGGTGTATATGAATTCTAAACTCTGCTAACCGTAATGGCTTAGGTGAAATTGATGCAAGCATCCTTTTTTTTAATTTTTAACCACGACCTGAGGGTGCTTATTATTATAATGTGACCAGGACTCTCACACATGCATTAAAAAAAATCAAATGGTTATAGTGACCTACCGATTGTGATTATCGTCACAGTTTACCAAGTTTTATGTAATCATAACATGGAATTGTTTTATGCAGACCATTTTCATTGCACTAATCCTGTTATCATTTAATGCTTTGTTGAGTGATTTTTGAGTCAGGGAAGTGGTATGTTTGAAACACATGATAGTCTCTGAAATTCATTGAAGAGGGGTTTTACTGTGCTTTGTATTTTTGTACTTAGATATGAAAGTTTATGACCTGGTGTTTGTATTCTTCAGAAGAAAATGAATGCCTCCTCTCCAAAAATTGATATTTTTTGCTATTATGTCTTAACAAGCATGCATATATGTATCTGTGGCAAAGGTACCATGAGTAAATATTCCAGTGTATTTACTGAAAAATGCTCTGTGCCCAAAGAAAATTGACGCTTAGGCCCTTGCTTGAAGGAGCTTGGTAAATTCTTCTTGTGAAGCCTGCATTGTGGACAATAATGTTTTCTTATTATGTTCCAGATTTTATCCCATTTTATAAAAATTAAAAAAAATAATGATATCATTCAAGTTGTATTGCAATAAAGTTGTCAAAAAATGAAATGCCATTATTATTTCTATGTTGCACGGTCTTTAGTTTCATAATTTGAACCTGAGAAAGGTCACATAAGGATAAATTTTTAAAAAATAATTTTCATTGTCCAGATATATTGGGTGGCAAGCAGATTCCCCTTAAGAATGGAAAAAAGTTGTTTCAATAGATGGCAACCATCAGAGTACTCAAATGAAATGAAATACAAGACCATTTCAAAGGATTAATGATAAAAGAAACTTGATTTTTAGGCAGCACTGTAATTTTCCCATTAAGAACTAATTGCTTTTCTCTTATTACTGGTGTATAGTAGACTTTTTATTAGACAGGCTATTTGCCAATTTTTCTGATCTTCTGTCACAAATACAGTCCTCTCCCTTAACTCTACAGTTTTCCTTCTGTGGCAAAACCCAGAATGCACTGAGGAAACCATTGTCACCATTTAAAAAAAAAACTTAACAAATGCATGTTGGTTTTTTAAATCTATTTTTTAATTAAATTCATTACCTCCAGTGTTTCAAGAAATGTTTCACCATCTCTTACTTCTTTAAGTGTACATTCACTTGAAGAATGTGGCTTACATTCAACCATTACTTCTTCAACCCTTGACATAGTTTACATTTGTTCTGGAAAGTGTCCATTACATCCTTAACGGTACATTTTTTTTTGGTACATCACATCCCTCATCTCCCTGATTTTTTCCTGAGATATATCACCAGTATGAAAATCCTTAGAAATTTCCATTAATATACCAAATTTCATAAATTTATTGAACATTGTGCAGTCAATATCTTGACTGTGCCAGTATACAACTTAAAAATCAGATTATCTCTCCATGTGTCTTGCAAGTGAATGGCAGTTTGAAAATTACTCATACGTGGGGTATTTTTGTCTCATAATGCAACTTCACCTGATTTGTCACTTTCATGGAATCCTCCCATATTTAAGGAACTTAAACTATTCCCCTTGCTTGAAAAATCACCTCTCCAATAACATCCTCACCCAGAGAAGTCATGGTCTTAACTGAGAGTGAGATATTTTATTCCTTGTTTGGGGCCAGGCTTCATCCCTTTGCCATATGAGATATAATGATTTTTGAGTGGCATGACCACAGGGGGGAAGAGCCTCATTATAGATACCAAGTCATTCCTTAGCCAGTTCATCTTTCATTGGTGACCCATAAACTGCACCCTTTCGATGGATTATCTTTTATCACCTCTCTTTGAACAAAACCCCACCTGAAAGAATTTCCGAACTTTTCTCTCATCACTTCCATGGTGACACCAAGGTACTCAAAAAGCAGACCATTACCTTCTGTTTTCAACAATTGTACCTTAAGGTGACAGATAACATCCTGCTTCACCTCCCTGAAATTAATTATAAGATCTTAGTTGGCAAAGATAAACATTCTCAAGATGCCTATTAGGCTCAGATTTGTCTGGTCAGACAAGGCAGGTAGGGTGGTTTCAAGAAACGACCAAGAATTGCATTACTAACCAAAGGAGTGCGGAATATGGCATTTTAACTTTGGTAGGATGAGGTTAAAGTATTTTATTCAGTGTAACGATAAAGGGAAACCTTAGAAAATGCATCTAAAATTTTCCAAATTATACTTAGTGCACTTAAGCTTTGATGCCATAGTAAAATATCATATAAAATGAAGAAACTATCTACTACTTAATCTCAAATTGAAAAAATAAATAATGTGAAGAACTAGAAATACCCTTACTACCCAAAAGGCTTATTATTTCATGAGAAAGAACTTAAGTACTTAATAAATATCAGTCAATCATTCATGGGAAAAAATCTTTGAAAAAAAGATTCCAATATACTGGTTTAATTGAAGAAATTGGGACATTCTTTGTCCGAAACATCTTGGCCAACATATTTTGGTGTGGTATTTTAGAAGACATTTGTATTATAATAGGGTAAAATGTAATTGACCTGTTATAAGATAACTGTGGTTTTAAAACACCTCTCATAGAGGCTACGCCATGGAGTTGTCATTTGTTTCACCGATGACTGACGGCGCGCGTGTAAAATTCTGAAATTATTCCACAGAGAGATGTGTGGAAGAGAGTATGCGATAATAATGGACTAGTTCCTTTGGTTGATATTGGAATAGTAACTTTTTATTGCAAACTATTTTCATGCTATTCTTTCTTATTTCACTCTGGTAAACAGCTTCAGTTATGAATACGTTGTTGATCTCTCTCAGAAAACTCAACTGTAACGATGTAAGAATATACTCGAATATATTAAGATATTCCCAGGTGTCTAGCGATGGACCTATTAGTGAAAACGATGAAATTCCATTAGTCTTAATTAATCGCAACCCTCGAAACCTGGAAAGGATTCGGGTTGCATACAAACCTAAAGGGTATCATGTTGATAAACCTGGAAAAGACTTTTGGCACAAGTAAGTGTTAATGGAATATATTGAATTTCCGCAATAAAGTTAACAATGTATTTTAAATGTGATCTTAAAAACTTGACGCTTACGGTGTGAATGTAATTACAGATTAATTTTAACTCCGAGTGGTCGTCATATAACTGCACAGGTAGTACATTACACTGGATCAACAGTACTGTCTGCTTCTTCAAAAGAGTGGTGCATAAGAAAATTCCTGTTCAGGTTTGAATTTTGATCATCAGTCACAAATTTCATAGCATTATATCTACATCGTACTAGTTATATATAAGTACCATGAGCATTTGTCATTTTGAGCACACTACGACTTTCCTTTAGGAAAAATACTTTTTTTAATGCGTGACAAAAATCGGTGAACCAAAAAGTTCCTGTTAAATTTACTTTTATGCTGTATTGTAGAACATTGTGCTACTTTGATTTTATTCCCGAGCAGGACGAACGATGTATCTGCATACCTTAACGTTGCAAGAATTTTAAGCCAACGGTGCTTAGAAAGTGGGATTATTGAGATGAAAACTGAATACAATAAAGAATTGCCAAACACTGAAAAGGTAAACATCCAAAGTCTCACCCATGTTGTTCTAACGCCCATTTCTCAGTTTGCAAATGGGCTTTCTTTTAATAGAACATTTTTCTTTTTAGCTATCCACTTTCTTCAAAACGATGGAGGACAATGGAATTATCTTATCAGAGCTGGAAAGGTTTGAAGGATACACGCCATTTGATTGGAAACGGACCGAAAAGCCATGGGAAGTTTTAGAAGAGCAGTAATTAAGTTTTTGTATTTATTTAAAAGAATACACTGTTTATGACAAAACGATGTTTATTTTAACCACCTTGTAAGAAATTTTGTTGGAAAGTGGAGAGACCACAGCCACGTCCGGCACAACCATTGGGGCCACAAATGAAGATTGTTCTCAAATTTTAAATTGTCCTTTTACACTACTCTTCGAACTTCAAAGAATCTCTTTAGATAGAAGATTTGTCCAACAGTCATCGCCACAAGTACTAGGGCCTCGAAAAATGACCACATAACAACACGAGAATTGGTGCTTTCGTTAATACTGCGATGAATACGGTCTCGAACTTGCATATATTCTTGTTCGTGCTTGACGCCAGTCAGAGTGGTGGCTAATTCTCGGATCATTTCGTCCAATTTGTTATGATGCGCTACAAAGAAAGAAAATAGCATTGTAAGGGTCATCATTTGGCATAGTAAGGTGAACAAAATCAAATTATTTAAAACAATTTTATGCAGTCACCATCATTATCTTCTGATCCTTCTTTTGAAGGGGCCTCTCCAATATCCATATTGAACATTACAACCTTTGGAGTCATCGTTGACATCTTGTTGCTGAAGCAATATGTATAAACTCCGGGCGTGTGGGCAGCAAAAGTATATTTTCCGCTAGTTTCTCTAACGCCTTCATATATTACTTTATTATCAGGGCCAACAATTTTTACATCAATATCTAGGAATCCACCCTCGGCAATTTCAAACATGAGACCTGTAGAAGTAAATTATCGGAAATTGTACACCTGAAGGTAGACTTTGTTGATAATTAACCAAATCGAAGAAATAATTACCCATTTTCGTTCCACTTTCCACTTTGTCGAAAAAACATTCTTCAGCATGTGCATCTACAGTTATAAAATATGCCGAAGTGATGTTGCACCACGTAAGTAAAACAACTAGAACGCATCCATTTAAGAAAGTCATTGTACTATTCATGAAAGGTAACATTTGCACTGCACAAGAATTGAAATAAATCACTAAAGCGTCCCAATCTTTTCACTTTGTTAAATATTTCCCTTTGAATTGGGTTAAATATTGCACCTCACAGTTTGCGTGACATTACAGCCATGTCTACAATACGATTGCAACGCCACCTATCAGTACGTTGTTAGAGCCACGTCGATCGCCAAGTTGCAGCGGGCATTACGACTGATGAATTCCTTGCGAGACCTGAGGATGAGGAACGAGAGTTTCATCGAAACGTCGGCCACGGTCAACTTGTCCCGACACCAAACCCGAGAATAATTCATCCATTCTACTCACCGGAAATACTCCAGAACTTACTTCAAGAGGTATGTGATTTTATTAGTTGTTCTATGAAGACCTGAATGCTTGTATGCTGTCAAATACTACCATATGTTTGCCATCATTGTCTGAAGACTGCCAACATTTGATGTTATCGTTTTCGGTAAAATTACCTTCTTAAGTTTTCGTGTTTATTTTTAAGAAATGTTAATAGCTTTGCACGAAAATTACTTGTGGCAGCGTGAGGCAAATACAGTTTCAAAGATGTTTTAATACATTCAGGTGAGTCATTTAAATACTAACGCTTTATCCTGTATGATGAAATATCGAGGTAAACTATTATGGGGCTTAAGTCGGTGTTTATGTGAAGATAGCTATGTGAAATTACGAGTTATTCTTTAGAATATTTTGTGGAAGATAGCCGTAAAGTTATGAGTTTAATCCAATTCATAATTTACGGGTAGACTAAATAGTATGCATATGAATAATTTCAGAAAAAAATGAGTAGGTACCTACTACAATAATGAATTACCACTTAATTCATCATGTTTGGCATGTCTTTGTAAAATTCATTCAACATAATTACTCAAATTTGGTCAGCATAAATACTTTTTGTTGGTGTAACCCAGGGTCCTAGTTCAACCATGAAAATTTGCATTGATACCTGGATTGGGATCCATTTAGAAATACTTGTAATGATCAAGTGCCAGATTATCTATTCATGGTGAATTGCTGTTGTTGATGATGCTCTTTACTGTCTACGTATTTTTAATTTGAATCATTGATATAGAAAGACAGTACTATACTACATTCGATACAGACTTACCTTACAATGCATAGACATTGATTATGCTTTACTGCATGTTAGAGAAAACAATGGTCTATCCATAAACAAAGATGTTCATCACTGAGGTACAAGAAGAATCAATGACTATAGAACTCCTTCCCACAATCTGGATATGCATGAAAAGGGTCCTTTCTATGGTGGCTGTCTAATGCTTAATCACGTACCTAAGCATATAAAATCTATTTGTAGCCTATCCTTTTAACCCTTGTAATGCCAGTGAGCTGATCTATCATCCCTTAGGGTATGTGGAAAAAGTACCATGGGTCGATCTATCAGCCCAATTTTAGTTTAATAAATAATCCCAGACAGCAAATACATATCTTATAGATATATTGATAGGTAGATGAATAGATATCTATGTTAGATCTAATAGATATATTATTGTCCAAAAACAGTATATCCATTAGATATCTACTGGTAGATCATATAGGGATAGACGTTAGATGTTAATGAATTTCTAGACTACTGAAGTGCGTATACATATGTGACTATGTTTTTATTTAACCATTGAGATTTATTTTATGCTTCCTTCTTTTTGTTTTGTGATCGTCCTACTTGGTATTCCTTTACATACTATGTTTGTCAGTAAAAACCTTTTGGATGAATAAATTATTAATATTGTTCACCTTTGAGTCTATGTTGATTGGATGGTGCCCTTAAGGTCTTATTAGCATCTTTATTCAGTTGTCCTTGACGTATTTTCTATTTTGTATGTTGTTGTTGTTGTTGGATTGTTTTAACCCCTCAGCTGTGGGAGCCTTGTTTCTTTGTGACAGCTCTGTGCAGAAAAAGGTAACCGTGGCACTCTTACCTTTTATTTCGGACAAAGTTTTATTAGATAGCAGATCCAAGACGACCCTTATTGACCATGAAACCCAGTTCCCTCCATGGGGGATGTTGTGGAGATAAACGATTGACTATAGTAAAATATTTCATGCAGAAATATATCGAAAAATGAATTCCATATTTTTTTCCTTGATAATTTCTGATTAATTTGATACCAAACAGTACGTAAATGGTTTAAGTTTTTAACTAGCATTCCACTGAAACTCTGCGACAACTAAGGTAAATGACAAGGATGGGGCAGAAAACAATTTTCCAAATTTCGGCAGACAGAATGCATTTTCGTCAAACTCGCCCGAGGGTCGTGAACCATCATAATATGGCACATAAAATGATAAAGGGGGCGCCCTATTCTGGAACAATTGGGAAGTGTGACCGTTCAAACCTTTTTGGAAAGGATGGGCAATAAAATTTGGAGAGAGGGTCCAGGGAGTGTATGAAGGCGGTGGTCCATGAACATATTCTCCACAGTTGCACATTAAAACGTTGATCAATGTATTCTGCAGCCAAGGGGTTAAGGCACATCAACAACTTGTTATTAGCACATGGTAATTTATTTTAATTTTACTTTCCTGGTCATGCTATATAGATTGACATGACTTTCTTTACCATTTTAAATCTCTCTTTCATTTTCTTCTCACGAAAGTTTCTCTTGAAATTTTTTTAAACATGTTCTTCAACCACAAGGTCAGTTTGATGGGAGAGGATAAAGCCTAAAGCAGGGTGCGAAGATTCACATATGAGAGTAGTGGGACATCTCTGTGTCTCCGAGACATCTCTATGTCCTCTAGGGATAGGCTCAGATATGTAACACAAACATATGTATTGTGATGTCTCAGAAAAATATCACACTTAGCAAAGATATGTCTCAATTGAATTATGATATTTAATTTAAACACAAAATTGCCAAACATTTTCATGACAATTTCAGGTGAAATGTTTCACCCTATGATCTCCTTGAGATGAGAGATATTCCATCCAAAATAAATATGTTCACAAGCTCAGAGATAATAGTTAGGCCAGCTAGTGTATATATGTATATATTATCTTTTGCATGTTTTTAAAAAATTAAATGTTAATTGATTTTGTTCCAGCATGGCTTGAATTTTCTTTTGTCATTGACATTTTTTGCATGTGAGAAGTTCCTCTCCATGTTTATTATTGCTAATATGTGCACGTGGGAATGCATGGCTGGTGATGGCTCCCCGCCACATGACCTTGTGGCAGCTTGCAGAGTATTACGCAGATGTAGACGAGATGTATCAGAAACGTTTCCTAGTCATTTAAAACTTTATACTCTTTGCACAACATCAACTTTTGTGTAATTTTAGAGCAGTCTATGTCATACATTCCATTTGAGACAAAAATGACAACATCTGTCATGGCAACATGTTTCAAGTGAAATGTCCCAACATGATCTCTCCGATGAGGCCTCTTCGGAACATCACAGGAACACATTACTGAGGCATCTGAAACAATCTTTATATCCTTTGTACAACATCATTTTTCATGTAATTTATGAGCTGTCTATTTAATATATTCGATTTAAAAACAAATTGCCAAAAACTTTCAAGGCATTAGGTACCACTTGAAATGTCTCACTATGATATCTCAGAGGCATTTGATATACGAGGTGCATTCAAGTTATAAGACCTCCGATTTTTTTTTCTAACTAATTATTCACCTTCAAAACAATGAAACTTGTATTACTTCTCGATGTAATCTCCCTGCAGCGGTACACATTTTTCTCAACGTCGATGTCATGATTCTATGGCCGCGGTGAAGGCTTCTTCAGGAGTCTGTTTTGACCACTGGAAAATCGCTGTGGCGCTGTCGGTGTGCGAGGCCGAGATTGTTTTGGTTCGTTGTCACATGATGTTCTGCCTTCTTTAAACTGTCGCACCC
>WURS02436107.1:0-15356 GCA_011762765.2 Rhinocypha anisoptera | reverse complement strand
TCTGTATTTTTAGTGCTTTCTTGTTTAAGCAAATATTGACGTGCCTTATATCATGTACAATTAACCTTATTGTATTTGTGATCCACTGGGCAAATAAAATTATTATTATTATTATTATTATCATTATATGGAACCATATGGTTCCACAAAAACCCAGTTAAGAAACATTTATATACAGTGAAAGGGGCAAATAACTTTTTGCATAAATTAAACATATATGTTACTACATAGAAAACTTCCAACTTTACTACTATTAATAATCACAACATAACATTCAATTATGTAATATTAAATTTTTGCTTTTGTATTTAACCTTTCCTTGACTCTTATTACATAATGAGTCATACACAAGTCACACAAAGTCTCAATCACATCAAAAGTAACTTGTTACTCACACCAACACTTCCATCAGTCCATGTCTCTAATGGAGTTATGCCTTCTTCAGCTGCTTCCATAGGAGATCTATTCATTACATAGGATTATGCAGTAACAGCCTCTTCTCAATACTTTTAGCAAAGATGTTTCCAAAAGGTGCATCAAAACATGGAATATGACAAATGAGTGACAGCATTTAAATAAGTATGAATTAATAACCTATCAAAAAAGGAGTTTTGATCTTTATCCTTCCAAAGGACCAAGAATGAATTCTTCCAAAATGCATGTGACATTCATAGAAATACTAAGGCCATATAGTGGAAAAAATAGGAAAAATGAAGTTGGAAAGACAGAAGACAAATGGTGGCAGTCACAGTTTGCTAATAAACCTGTGGAACAGTACTAAGTACATAGTAATCATTTCATAACGGATATCCGATAATTCCACAAAGTCACAACTGAAACTACTAAATATATTCTGATTCCCATTTCTCTTGGACCTGATTTTGTGCTGCTTGTTCTCACATTGGTTAAATGGAAATGGCTTAGCATTCTGGAGTTATATTGATGAATATCAGAATTTAGGGAAAACTGTTAGATTATTTATAATGAATACCGAACAAGAAAGGAGGTAGACACATGGAAGGGAAGAATTTTGAGGGATTTGAAAATAGGCTTGGAGAGAGCATAACATAACAACGTAACATAACATCTTCTTCTGCATAACAACGATGTAGGGATTGAAATATTAAATTACCATAATTCACTCAAATAATACCAAATATCACAAAAAGCTAATGCAAAAAATTTACAGAAAACCCATACAGATTGAACTTACAATAGCATATAATAGATTTGTTTCCCATGAAATATAACAAAAAAATCAATGGCACAAAGAAAGTTCTGAAGAATCGATAAAGGAAATTGTATTGATCAAATGGGCATAAGAGGAAATCCCTTGAAAATCAATGAGAATGTGCAATAATTTTTTACCCACCCAAGTTACATTGGCAATATATGCACAGGAATATGACAGAGTATTCATCTTTTCAGTAGAAACAGAAGAAATGCACAGCCATTCAAGATTTCACCACTATTGCTATGAATTCAGAGATTGAGAGACTGACATGGTGCAGTTTATCTGTCCTAAGTGAAGACTTCAAAGAATGAGCAGTGTACATAGAGTGAGAATTACGTGGTGTATGGCATATGCTATAGAATGTCAGGCAGAACACCAAGAACCTTGTAGTAATGATGCAGTCATATTTGATGTGAACTGTTAGATCCAACAATCTTCTAACAAGATTGCCATACTATGGAGGTTGTATAATGTGCAAAGTACCCTGTTCTTGAGGTAAATTACTTTGATTTGATTCTATTTCTGCTGAAGATGGATCAGTGATGGAAAATGACGAAGTTTTCCACAGAGGTAGGAACTACTGATACTACCTTTTTGTGTACTGTAAAATTGGTGCCTCATCAAATTAATCAACCAACCATTGTCTTCAACCCTAAGGTCAGTTTGATGGGTGAGGGTAGGGTTCACCTAGTACCAAGGCCAACAGTGTGTGAAAATTCACACGTCAGGGTAGAGGGACCAGTACCTTTCCCCATAAGTTCCCTTTCCTGTGAATCCCAGTAAGATCTGTTACCCAGAAAATCACTCAGAATGGATTCTAGCTTGAGGTGCCCAGGAACGTCACCATGTCTTGAACTGGGGTCCCCCATTCAGTAGCCAAGTGCTCTACTCACTGGGCTACCAGAAAAAATATCTCAAACTTTGAAAATCTGGAATCATAACAGAGTGAGAAAATGGAAGAGTGGTGTCATTAGGACTTGAACCTGGAAGTCCGGACCAATAGCCAAGTGCCCTAACCACTAGACTTCCATGACCTACATCACAAAAAAGTTCAAGAATAGATAACTAAATGACAGCAGATAGCCTCTTGGTACATTATGACAGGGAAGGTCATATGCTCCTGAATGGGAGCATAACAGTGAATGAAACATGAACTCAATCCCAAGAGAAAAAAGTAAAACATCAGCCCAAAGGCTAAATAAACTGTATGAAATCTGAGGAATTATATTGATATCAGCACAGCCTTATTTACTATTGCAGTTTTATTTAGACTGTGATGTCACTGTAAGATATGAAGGGTATTCTACTGGAACTTGTGGTTCCCTCTGGCATACTGAATGTCTTGAACCACCAGTGATTTTTGACATCATCTAGAACCTATTTGAAAATTCAAACATTTCTGAACATATTACTTGATTCTGTAAGAATATGCCTGCTTCACAATGCTGCTCCAAAGGCCTCAGGAGTGCCAATAGGACCTAAATGTGGTTGGGGATTAAATTGAGTACAAAACAATCTGCAGGGACTGCATTAAGTTTTTTTATTTATGCATTTTTTCAAGTCTCATATTTTTTATGTGGCTTGAGACTTGCCTCAATGTCACTAATAATGTACCCTCTATGTGAGATGTTATGTATGTTATCTTCAAACTCTTAATTAAAAATGTTGTCTCTGACCTTTATGAGAGAAACATAACATGTGGATATTCTTTTGCATGTTATTTGAAATGTTTTAGAATCATGATAAAATTTCATCAGACGGCAGTGAAATTAAGTTTTGAATTGGTCTTTGGACAGTAAAAATTATTTTTATCAATCATGAACTGAACTTACCTTGACAAATTAATGATTTTAATTCCAATTGTTTTCTATTTAACCTTGTTTAACCTCAGTAATAATTAATAATATACTCTATGTTTCAGTGCTTTAAAAACCCACTTATCAGTGACTTCATGCAAGTGAATTCAATTCAGATTAATTTCTACTATAGCTCCATGGAAAGTCTAAATTTAGTAGATGCCTTTGAAAATATTCTACCTGGATCAATATGTGTACCGGTAAAACATTTATTATAGCCCAATATTTGTCAACAACCTAGATCAGGATCACCTTGGTCAATCATATCTATAATTTCATTGTTTTTTTATTTAAGGTAAAAAATTCCGACGGAAACGAAAAACGTGAAATTGCTTGTATAACAATAGTAATAATGGAATAAAATGGAAATAAAGGTTGGTTTTTCCCCTTTTACCCGAAGTGAGGGAATGGAGAAAACTGTGTGAATGGTTATTAGACGAAAAAAAGGCTAAAAATGTACAATTTGGAGTGAATTAAACGGAAATATGAGAAAAGGTATTTTAAAAAGATTAAAATTAATTTTGAAATAATGTGACATTCTCAAATGCACTCTTACCTAGGAGCTCACTTTCGATCAAGTAATCAAATAGCTATATTCTTGACTGTAAATTAAGGGGATTGTTTCTCGAACACAATGAAAGCAAAATGACACTGTATGAATGTTAAACAGCTGCATGTGTTTCAACACGAACTACAATTCCGCGCGTCGGCGACCAACAAACATCGTAAAATCGATATATTTATAAATCTCGATAGTATGCTATCTCGACCGAAATCGATTCTTTTGCAACGAAAATGTTGGATCTTCGATGAAATTGACACGCCTTTCGACAATATGCTGTTGTAAAACATTGAACAGCGTTTAGGTTAAGGCTTGGTGTTAAAAATAAAAATGGAGGAAGTTTTGGACACACGAAGAAAACGGAAGAATAGTGAGGAGTCTGATCAAAATGTGTTTCCGTCAAAGTCGAAGGCGTGTGTTGTAGTATCCAGAAAAAGGTTCAAGAATATGAGTGAAGAGGAGAGGCTTGAAGAAGCAAAGTAGGTGACATTTAAACTCTTTTTATATTTTTATGGTATTTATTTGGTTCTTATATGTTTGGAAAAACCTAAAGGAATTATTTCGCAAGCATTTTCGGCAAAATTCTTCATTTTTGTTAGTACCTTGGTATGCACTTGCACGCTTTTTAATGCAAATGATATTCATTGTAGACCTTGAATAAAGAATATAGTTTACCATAAAGATAAAATTGAAGTTATTAAACAAGCTTCTTGTCTGCTCGTCAATTTCATTGCTACATTTGTGTTTATTGTGTTATTATATCTGCTTATGCAATGTAGTGTCATAAAATATGTAAGGTTATGTGCGAACGAGAAAACTGGTTCCTTCCGGTGAATGGCTAGATTTGTACATATTTATAATTTTTTATATTTATTTTATTAAAGGCTGGAGAAACTCGTGTTAGGTGAGTCCTCATTCCTTAGTCACCGAAATGATCTTTATCGGCCTAACGATTCGAAAGACGTGGAGGATCTTGATTCCGGTATGGACGAAGGAGACGAATTGGGTAGTGGAGAAGTGGAGGGTGCGATGGACATAATGACAACATCAGAAGATAAATCTTGCCAATCACAAAGTCACAGGAAGTCATTACAACCAGCGTGGCAAGATGATGATGATATGCCAGCCAGGTTTGCATACACACAGGTCTTTTAGACTAATTCATGCAATATTCTTGCTAATAATCAAGTATTATCTAAGCTGAATAACTTGTTGTACTAACATAATCATTATAAATTAAATTTATACTTTTAATTTTAGTTGGTACCTTTGAAAAGGCACACAATTTCCTTATAGTTCTTATATGCCCCTGCTTTTGCCTTTTTAGGAATGGGAATTAATATCCACCTTATAGTCTTATGGCCAATTCCTTTCTCGTGAATGAACCAAATGAGATCACATCTTATCGTTTTTGTATGCGTCCTTTAGTAGTTGTGCTGGAGTAATATATATTCCTACCTCCTTATTTGCATTTATTTTACCTAGGGCCAATTCTTCCTTATCGTATAGAGCTCCATAATGCTTAGTTTTTGTGATACAAATTAAGTAGTCAGTTGTTTAATCATGCATTTTTGCAGTATTTCATGTGTTCTGTGTCCTTTTCAGCAGGGGAAGCACTAGTGTTTCTGGGAGCAACTTGCTGTGGGCACGATTGAATCGCAGTTCCCGGGGTCGTTCACGCTGTGATGGCACTTCTGACTCAGAAGATTCAGATGATGAACAATCTGCCAATTCTGAGGATGATAGTGACTTATTACGGGTAAGTTTATCCTTGGGACTTATATTTTGCTGTAAATCTTTTACAATACTAATTACTATAGGTATAACTTTCATATATCCTTTCTCTTATACAATCTTTGGTTTAATTGAGAACCAGATGTTTCTTAGAGTTAATTTTTTTATCATTAAGTCACAAAGCAAGGAATGGACAATATTGAAATCTAAGGCTCATAAATTCTTTCAAGATGAGTTAATTTTTTCTACTGATGAATATTTTGTGCTAATTCATAATTTTGTTGCATATAATCCATTATACAAAATGTAACAGACAGCATAAGAGAAGGATTATAAAAGGGTAACATATATGGGTAGTCATTTGAATCACATGGTAGTTATTTAAGTCTCTTATTATATTAAATCACAATAAGTACATCAGGAACAATGAATACAAAATATATTAACATTTTAGTTTCACAAAGCTTTGAGTTACTTTTGTGTCCTCTTGTGAAATGCCTTTAATAATGCATTGTTAATATCAATATTAGTGCTTATAAGATTAAATTCCGTCATAGTGCTATTAAGGGGAGAGTAATGGCAATAATTTACTGAAAATAATTGTTAATATGTTCTTTTTTTTAATTTAATACATCTTATTGTCCATTTATATTAATGCATTTGCATCATAATCATTTATTTGATATCTTATATCCATTATTATAATGTGATCTTTGGACAAATAAATTTAGTTATTTGATATATTATTTAATGAAAAAATAGGCACGAAATGTTATAGACATACTCGTCTGAAGAAATGTCTAAATCAGTATTAAGGTATAGTGTATCTGAAATTAACTGTTTTGTATTTTGTAGCATTGCAGAGACCTACTCCAGGGTAAAAGAGCAGTGGCTTCTGTGCATTATGGGTCTAGAGGGGGCTCCATTCCTTCAGGTGTGCTTCGTTTTAGAAAGAACAGAGCTCTTAACCGCAGCACATGCATTGAGGGTCCACACATAACAAGTGTTCGATTTCACCCTACCTCCACTGTGGCTGCTGTGGCTGGTGTTTCAGGAGTAGCATCTATATTGGAGGTAGGTATTTTTGTTTGTTGAATTGTCTGATTTTAAATATGTCATGTTGCAATATCAAAGACCCCAAGGCAAAAATGTGGGGAAGTAGGAGTAGGAACAGTGATGATTAAAATACAAGTGAATAATCAGTAGAAGAATATAAGGAATGATTGAAGGGATCCTTTTGGAAAATATTTTGGATTTAGGATTAGGCATGTGGTTACTAGTTGGAAAAAATGTGTAAGCCAAGCATATGTTACTTTCTTGGACTTGAAGAAGTCCTTTGAAAGCATCCAATGGAACAAGATGTTAAAGATGCCCAAAAAAACATTGGTGAATGCTGTATTTAGTGAAATTTGCTGATCCTGTTTCGTAAGTGGCAAAATTCTTCCACTTGCATTTGTCCTTTCCTATTGACAATTATTTTCTTACCTCAATCACAGACCATTGCTTTATTCTGATTCTAAGTCCCATTTCTGCAATCCCTTTCCCATGCAGACTAATGCCCTCATAATATCTTCTTTTCTGTCGGTAACGTTATCGGCAAAGCATAGGTGGTCAATTGCTTCTCCTTATATCCCAACACTCTTATCTTTTGGTAAAGCAATGATACATGTATATAATAAGAATATATCATTAACATTTATTACATTTGTGTTTGGTTTTGAAGAAATATCTTCTGAAGTTTTTAAACATATATGTAAGTGAAGTAGCCAATGGTCGTGTTAAACTAAATATCGAGTGGAATCACAAGTGTTTTTACTTACCCTACTTCATTATGGATAGGTTCCACGTAGTGAAGCCTGAAAGCGTTACTTTTGATGTATGTAAGTGTATATAATTATTTTAACTGTTATGGTAGTAGTATTTTCAAGAATTGTAAATTTTTATATTAAAATATTTACTTCAAATATTGTGTTATTTAAATGGTCCAGTTAATTATTAGTGAATTCTAGATTTCTTATGCTGTATGTTTTGTAGAAAAAATAAGATGTGTATAATGGTAATTGATTGCTTACCAAACATAGAATTTGTTTGTTGTGTAATTAACTAACAGAGTAATAAGCTGTTACATAACAATATAACCAGACTTCCTGTCTTAAAAATATAAAAACACTTGAAATTGGACAGGACTATACTATTTGGACTAATGTGACTTATGTTGAGAAGTAGCACAGTTTAGTTGAGTAGTGTATATGAACATTTCTACATTTTTCTCATGTATTTTTATATTTTAGGTGGATGGTCGAAATAATGCCAAGCTTGCATCAGTCCAGTTTGAACGGTTTCCCATTCATTGTGCTAGATTCTCAACTGATGGCTCTGAACTTTTGGTCGGCTCAAAAAGTCATCACCACTTCCATTCATATGATTTAATATCAGGAAGAACAATGAAAGTACATTTAAATCGAACACTTGGCTTAGCTAATTCAAAGGTAAGCATGCCATAGGAATTCTAAGAATAATGTACCCTCTATTATGACGGGAAAATAATGTTAAATTTATATCTCAAAAATGATCAAATTATATAAACCTCATATGTATAAGTTCATATACACTGTCATTCAGCAAAAATACACTCTGTAACCTGTCAAAAATGCAGTAGCAAGAGATTATATAACTTTAGTATAACCAGGCTTCCAATCTTTAACACTGGAAAATTGGTATTATTTAACCAATAGATGTTTTCACTAATATATATATTTCCACAGAAGAAATTTATTCTGTGGAAATTTATGCAAGTGACATCCTCCATTGTTTTCATAATGGAATTCTTCCAGGTTTTGGCTTCCTCAGTGAATTTTTTTTTAAACTCTAGTTAAAAATTTATTTGATAGTTTCCCTTTAAGAAAATGCTTTGAAATGTGCATATTATCCTTCTGATTCTTTGTTGCAGATGTGTAATTCATCCACTGGAATTGTAGATTGTTTCTGCCAAATATTAGTACAAGGGCGACATGATATGATATTTTCCTTTTTTTTTCCCAGAGACAGAAAATCCTATTTGTTAGCAAAGCCTAGAAATTAATTGTTGGGTTGATTTCTAATTACTTGGGCTATTATGTCTCTCTCAAGTGGACAATGAAGGATATTTTGCTACTGGCTAAAGTAAGCTACTGTCGAATATCATAGCGTTCCCATTCATTTTACATTAGAGGCTTTCTATTTTTGTCTTGAATGAAAGTGATTCCAGTATTGCATAGCAGTAATGTGCTTTCCATCAAAATGTTCACTATAGGTACATGAACTACACTTGTCTCTAGAACATAATTAAAAAGCTTCTATTTATTTGATATCTACTGTCAGCATTCAAATGCAAAGCTGTCCATACATTACTTGGTGTCTCCTGTGTACATGCATTTTATGGTCATTGGTGTGCTGAGAGTTGTAGATTAGAATTTAATCATTATAAGGTGTTTCTCAAAATCATATCCTTCATCTTACCCCAAAGGAAATTCTTTTCTGTTCCTTTGGTATTAATGAAGGTAAACTATAGCCATAAAGAGCCACATATTAGCTTGCCATATAATTATTGGTCTAGCAACTGTGACCTTTATGTACAGATGTTCACTTTCATTTGTAGTAATGTAATTTGTCATCACAAGTTCAATATTTAATTCTCTGGTGCATCAAAGCAGGCGGTGAAAAAAGTTTCTGATATTAATGATGACAGTCATCTAATACCTTAAGATATTTTAATCATATTTGTTTTTGATTTCTCTTTCTTCTTCACTGAAACAGCCAAAATAGATCAGTTTTCTTCCTCCGCAGGGGCGATTCTCACACATTGTGCCATTGATTCTTTTTATCAGGTGATTTGAAGTGTTCAGACCAAGAAAGGTTAGCAGTTGAGTTTCACACACAGTTGTTATAGTGCTCCTTTCACTTTCCTCTCTCTGTAATTATGAGGGAGAATTTGGGGCCTAAGATGTTTAACTAATCACAGAACTGCTAAATAATAAACACCACTTGGGAGTAGCCTGATTGTCTCAACAGTTTCGAGAAAATAAGGCCACTTCCAAGAATTTCTTTAGACTTGACATTGTTAGCTGTTTGCATTATGCATTACTGATTTTCTTTTAACTAATAAACAGTTTTAAATATTTAATATCTATCAGGTAAAATGCTTAATACAATAGGAATTGGCTAATTATAATGGAGTGTATTTGCAGATAATTAATTGACTTTACAATATTAAAATAAAAAATCTTGTAACACCATGGTGTTAAAAGGGCTTCATAAGGAGTTTATTTGAAGCCCAAAGGACTAAATCACGATATTTGAATTTTGATAAAACAAATTCATCAAAGTATACTTTTGGCATCCATACTAATGGGATAATTTTCTGTGTTTGTAAACCTAACGCTTCATATGAAAGAACTGTTCTTATAACAAAAGTTCTTATTCTCATCTCTCAAAATGTATCAAAAGAAGCCTTTTTACAAACGAGGGTAATGGTTAGGTTTAAATTATTGAATTTAACCCTGCTTAAAAATGTGCATATTTCTGTGATTGGATACCTTGGCTTTGAACTGTGTTGTATTGTTACTCATCAGTATCTCTCTTATCAGCCTTAGGATTAGTTTTATAGGTGAAGATTTTATAAATTAGGTGAACCTTATATACCCCTTATTCCCCAAGTCCTCTATTGTGTGAAATTCAAAAATTCAGGAAGAAGGGTCTGTTCATTTTACTGTGCCACCTGTGGTATTCTGTAAAGTTTAATTACAAAGAAAGTTGTGCTCTGTGGGGTTTTTCAAATAATCATTTGGGTTTTTTTAACTCATCAGTATCAAAATCCTTTACCTTTTATAATACATTACTTCTAATTCCATTTATGAAATAAGTAACATCAAAATATTGACAACTTACTTTAATTATTTTGTGCAGTAGTTATGTATCCCTTTCTTTGTTGGTTTATGTCACTAAATATATAATTCTGAGTGAATTACTATAATTCAATGGATGAATTACAAATGATGATTTAGTGGGTCATTTGTGTCATAGAATGGGCATAACCATCCTGCAATGACAGTGGTTTTACCAAAGTATATGTGAAGTTTGTTTCAGAGTCGCAATGGCATTTTTTTCTGTATTATAAGAAGGCTTTACATGATTACATTTTCCGTTTCTCCTTTAGTATTTTGAGATGTCCCCGGATGGTAACCACATTGCATTGGCTGGTAGATGGGGTGTGATACACATTCTGTCAGCAAGGTCAAAAGAATGGATCACTTCACTTCAAATGACTGGCGAAGTGAATTGTATGAGCTTCTCATCAGATGGATTACATCTGTATGCTTATGGAGGTAAAAGAACCTATAATTATGAATATAAAGTAGAATTTTTGAGTGAGTAGGTTTGATTTTTTTTGCACCATGTTTAAAATTACTTATGTGAATTTTTATTTTACTTTCAACCACCCCAAGATAAAGGTATAAGAAAGTAGTAAAGTTAACACTGTGATCACACAAATTTCAAATCACACTGTGAACCGCTATGGTGCTGTAGAATTGTATTCAAGCATTTTGTCATGGAAGTCTGCTAGACACCTGCCATAATCATGTGAACACTTATAGAGACATTACAAAGAACAGCAGGATGGAATGATATAATTTTTAAGTAGTGAAGGTAAAAATTTATTGATTAATGTTTATGAACAAACAATAAGATGAAAGTTGTTTATTTGTAACAAGTGTATGGGTAACACAGGACATTTTATATTGGTCAGACAAGTGTGACCAATGCAGCTCACTCTATCCAGCCAGAAACCTATATTAGGCCTTACTCGTATTTCGATACTGGTCACCTGATATAACGTTGCATGTGACAATTGGCAGACTTGCACACCAAGATATTGCATGCTTGAACATAAAATAATGCAGCATCATAAAAGATCACAATATTGGGTAAATATTTTTATGATCAATTGGGATTACTTTCTGACACCCTAATGCTTATATTTTTTCACAGTTTAAATATTTTTGTGTCAATTTCTTTAAATGAAATGCATACTTCACAAAAGTTTACATGATAATAAAGAATCAAAATTGTGACAGTTAAGTTCTGTTTAGGAAACTTAAAACATTAGCACCCATCTATAACTTTCTTTAAAATTTTTAACATCCAATTGGTAGTTGCATCAACCCTCTGTTGTGATTCATTGACCACACTTTCCCATGGTGTCCAACTTATCGTTGCTTTAATTGGAATTTGACCTGAATGTGTCATTTCTCAACTTATTTTTGTTATTGATCTCTTTCACAGAAGCTGGGGAGGTTTGGGTATGGAATATGGCCTCTCACACTTGTGTTCATCGTTTTGCCGACGAAGGTTCTCTTGGAGGCTCAGCATTGGCTGTCTCTCCATCTGGGAGATACATTGCTTGTGGTTGCCCTTCAGGACATGTCAATTTGTATGACCGGGAGGAAGCATTTAAAACCACTGCAGATGGAATTTCCAGACCCATGCCCATTTGTAAAATTTCCAACCTGGTCACACCAGTTACTTCCCTTAAATTTGACCCAACTTCTGAACTCCTCTTCCTGTCATCATCTGAAAAGGCTGATGCAGCACGAATGGTAAGGAAACATTTTTTAAGGTACCATTTTTTTCTGTATTTCATGTGAGGGAATCAATTCTACATCCCATAAGTGAATCAACTGAAACAAATACATGCCTGTGGCATAACATTTCCTCAGTATCTTCAGCCTGTGGTAATCTGCAGAATATAAATGTTAAGGCAAATGAGGAATTATAGACTCAAAATTTCATATAGTATCAGAAAAATATATACTCTGCCAGATTGTAACTTTCTGGAAATTGCTACCAGGAATAAGGCAACATCCACTGCTGCTAAGAGCGAATGATGATGATAAATGCAGTAGAATTCTGATGTATAGATACAGCAGATGATAGAAATTCAATATAATGACTAAGCACCTAGACACAATTTACTCTCCATGGTTAGGATTTTAATAACACTGATGTCTGTTTATGGCACCTACTGTGCCCATTTGACCATATGAGTGGTATCCAATGTATTTAAAAATAGTTTCCACCATAATGTTTCTAACAGTGTACATTGGGGGCAATTCTCAAGTTTTAACGCATGTGTTACTGAGTGTATATTGCAAACTTTCTCTTTTCGATATTCTCGAGCAGTCACAACCTGTTCATAGACAATAACTTTTCTGCGCTCCACAGCGACTTGTATATTTCACGTGATATATAATATCACAGACTTATACAGAGTAAGCAGTGAACAGATAATACGTTTGTTAATTGCTGAATGTATTTTGGAAGTAACCCAATGAATACTAAAGTAAGATACATATATTTATGCATAATATATGTCTTAACACTCATTATATAAAACTATGTCAATCTGCCACAAAGTTTCTGAAAGCCTATATTAACAACATTGCATATTATCCAGGGGCACCCAATGTTAATGTTTATAACATTGTAACCTTGTATTATATAACCATTTTCATGGTGCATTCCTTAGGGATTAGTTGGAAGAAGGGACTATTTTTCTCAATCTTGCCCCCAGTAAGGACCTTTCGTTCTTATTTATAAATCGTTATTTCTCCTAGGAAAGTTTGGTGATGCCATTAATTTGTTTGGGACTTTAAACCTCAAAGAAGCCGAAGAGACGTTGTTCTAAATAGGCAGAAAATATTCAATATTTGGGTTAAGTTTCCTCATAATCTTCAAGAATTAGCGGCTGTTTGCACTGGATAGTAAGTTATATATTTACATCAATGCATTTCGTTCATAGTACTTAGAGTAAAGGTATGGAGACACCAATATTTATGTTAGAAAACTTGATTATTTAGGTGATGAATCAGCCAAACCATCCTATTGTAAATTGAGATCCACAAGTTCCTTCAACAACAAGTGAACCACGCACCATATGTTGTTAAGTTTAGTCTCATTGATAAGTGAAATAGAAACTTTATCATGTGCTAATGTAATCAAAATTATTGTATGCAATTCATTTGGGTGGTTATATATGTTTAGAGAGTTAAATATTATGCCTGCCCCTGGATATATGTATCCCAGAACAGTATATTTTTAACAAATAAATATTCAGCTGTATTTGGAACACTTCATACTGTAACTGTTTACATATGTATCAGTTAACTGTAGAATATTGTGACAAGGTGAAGAGGAAAAGTAATCAGATACTTTCTGGATTATTCTATAATCAGAGGTCTTCATGTGATATAGTAATGTACATAAGTGAAATTACTGGTGCTTTATATACTATTGATTAACTTATTATTGTTGATTGTCTTATGACCACTGAGATATATCATAAGTTATAAGTCCAAACACAAACTATTATCATTATTAGGAGTTAAAGTGGCTACTTCTGAGATATATAATCAGGGGACTAACTTCTTTAATCAATGCATTGCAAGACTTAAAACCTTGGAACTTGTACCACAATCTTATGGTACTTTTTAAGCTTTAAAATTGTTTTATTTAAGGGGAAGAAACTCAAAAAGGAATTCTGTGTATTGCTTGAGATTGTATTAACCCATGATACACAGTTTTAATACATCAGGACATAAAAGAGACTACAAAATATTCAGCTTGATGTGATGCTTTTAATAATTAAAGATATAATTGATTAAATTTATATCAATATTAAATACTCCCCTTTCTTGTTTGGAACTTCTGCTCAAAAGTTCGCTTATTAGCCCAAACCACCCCCACTCCCATATTTTTCCAGTGCAGTGAAGCGGCAACACTGCTTGCATTTTGTGTATGGCATGCGTAGCGTGGAGCATATCACTGAAGTTTGAGAATACCGAAGTTGTTGTGCAAGTGATATCCTCCATGTGAAAATTTTCGTCAGCAAATTAGATCGCAGAAACTCAAGAATTGCTCCCATGAGCTTCTGTTTAAAGTAGAGCCTATACATTTCACTTGTTATTTAATTTTTTTCCACTTTATGTTAATTTCTTCTGCACATGAGCAAATAAATATAATTATTTTCATACTTGCATTTGATATGGTTTTTTCGTGTGCATGATAATAAATGATTTTTAAAGTATGTTGCCTCAGGCAGAATGTATTGTCAGCTGTGATCCAAGGTGACAATATTGGTGAAAACATAATACATTAACGGCCGGTTGCACCATCTCCGGTTATGCTCGCCTGCTACCTAACCTCCGGCTATGGAGTAGCTGGCGGCTAGCAATAACAAGCGTTGCACCAATGAAAAGTAACCAAAGACTACGCAACTAAATGGCTACCTGTGAGTTCCAATGCCCGATTGTTGTTCTCATACATTCTGACTCTGAAAATGACGTACATGATTATATTTACCTTTCTTTTGTTTAAGTAAACACATTAAAATCACAGCGGCGTGTAGAGTGATTTTTTACTGTGTTTGGAATAAATAAACAATAATATATTATATACTGATGTTATTGTTTGTAATGCATTTCAATTAACTCAATTAAAAATACGACTGAATTGTCATGTCTAATAACGGAATAGGATTTTAATATGCGACAGAGCATTAGTGTTTCAACTTCATTCCTTCCGGTTTCTCGTCAGAATCCTAAATATCGTCTAAAACTTGTTGGCAAAATTTTTCTTCTTCCATTTAGTTTGTTTATAATGCTCTATAGTTCACCCATGATTTTCCGCGTGTAGGCTCCGGTTACGACGACAATCGGAGGTTCAACCAGCGGCTACGGTTAGGCGTGCTTTAGCTGGAGACCACGGGGTAACTAGATGTGGCGCAACGCATTTTAGCGTCTAGCCGTAACACTAACCCTGACCACCGGTGTAACTGGAGATGGTGCAACCGGCCCTTATAGCAACTGACACTTTACTTAACAATTTACATAAGATTTTCGGGGTGATCCCTGTTATTTCTATAATGGAGAAGGGT
>WURS02436098.1:0-15357 GCA_011762765.2 Rhinocypha anisoptera | reverse complement strand
GGGGGGGGGGGGGGGGGGGGGGAGGGTCGAAGAGATGATTAGGAAAGAGAAAAGAGACCGTTAGGAGCCTATGCTTTTTCGGATGCCATTTCTTCTTGTGCCCTGACCAATAGGAGGAGGCTGATGAGTAGTAGATCGCCTTTCTTCTTTTTTCGGTTTTCTCTCTCTCTCTCCCACCCCCCCCCTCCCCACGACCTTCTATTTCGTGCTCAGTGACGCAACCCTCCCCCCCCACGGAATATAAAAACTGGGATGCGATGGCAGAAAATTATCCGCCCTTGGCGTTCTCGACTGTATGACCGAAGTGGTTGCCACTAAAGAACTCATTATGGTGAAACGTTTTGGGACATAGTCTCGGTCCATTTTCTCAATATCAGTGTAACGTATACTAAGGAAGATACCGCCCCTAAAAATCATAATTAAGGCTGCAAAATCATTTCCAGAAATATTTCTATACCCTAACGCAACTCGCTGCACTGTATCACATTTCTGCGGTCGTTGAAAAATCAAAACTAGGATATTTCGATCGAAGGGTAATTTGGTGTTTCA
This sequence comes from Rhinocypha anisoptera, assembly GCA_011762765.2. NCBI lineage: Eukaryota > Metazoa > Arthropoda > Insecta > Odonata > Chlorocyphidae > Rhinocypha > Rhinocypha anisoptera. Next base: position 14,808 of record WURS02436098.1, on the reverse strand, counting down.
TATTTTCCTCTGAATTTAATAGATACATATGATGTTAGGCAGCAGGTTATAATTTTAGCCTTCAAAAGTATTTTATTATCTGATAATTGGCTTAATGAGGTAATATAGATAATATATCAATGTACATTAATCTACACGTAGTGACTGAGACTAGAGAATCAGATGTCGTTTTCTGTTTTTCAAACAATATGTTTCCCTAAGTATTACAGACTCAGGTTTGATGTAGTAAAAGGAACACACATTGAAGGGAGATGTAGCACTTTTCCACAGGATAATTATTATTCTGTGGAAAAGTGCTACATTTTCTTTCTATATTATATTTCCCTATCTTCTACTAATCAGCTCTGAAATGTTTGCTTTTATTTTAATGTAACATATCTCAGTTTTATATTGCATGGAAGGCAAGGAGATGACATCTGTGTTTTTAATTATTTGAATACTGAGTATTATCCAATGTCATTAATTCGTTGACAATCATAGGTATATCAGCAAAATTAAATGCATAATTTATACTCTATTAATTTGGTTGATTTATTACATGTTGGTTTAGTACATATTTGCTTAATATCAGAAGCTCGACGATTGCAAGGTAAATATTTTTCTTTGTCAGCTCTTAAAAACTAATTTTTATTATCAAGTTACGACCTCTAAAAGAAATTACCATTACGAAACAAATTATTTTCTTAGTAACCAGTATGGACCCAGGAATTTCCCCTTTCTCAGAGTTATATGTTCTGTCTTCTTACAAAAAAGCTTACAAATTCGTGAAATTAAGATTCGAGTTGTTTCTCTTGCATTTTTTGTGGTTACTTAAGTATTATTGTCTCTTTGTTACTAAATAAATGTAAATGTATTGTTAGAATTCTTTACAAGTGGGTTTAACATTTCTAGTTTGTTTCAAACATGCATTGAATCTCCCGTTGCTCATTCATTGGATTCAACTGGTGGTTAAACGTATCAAAGAACAGGACGCTTGTAAGTTGACGTAAAAAACATTTCTCAGTAAAATAAATTCTCGCACCACTTATAAAAACGATGACTTGTGGAGTTTGAGAAAAAGGTATTCTGAAAACATTTCGCCATCTATGGCAACTTTATTTAGTGGTGCACTATTACCGTATAAATATGGCAATAATTTAACATTTGATCTTCTTTCAGATTTCACGTAGAGGCAAGTGTCTACTCAGGCGATTACTCGCCCATAGAAGGACATGGTAGTCACGAAAACTATCTTCTTGTGTCGTTATAGTTTGCCTTACATGCTACGAAGGGATTTTGAAAAGATAATTTTCCCCAAATAGGTGGAATCCACATGAGGCAGGATTAGCCTTGGAGTTAGATCGAGTGGAACGTAGAGCAGCTAGATTTTCGAAATGTTACTATGATCATCGTAACAGTGTAACGATGTTATTGGAGGAATTAGGTTGGGAGCCACTCGTTGATCGTAGGCTATATTAAATTTTTTTAGGTTAAATTTATTGTGCATTCAATGGCATCAGGCTCAACTTTATGGAACTTTATGATGAAGAAATACAACAAAACTTTGTACGTCCAGAAATTTTATTAAAAGTCGTCGAGCAGTCGACATCATCAGACAGCACCTGATGATGTCGACTGCTCGATGAAACCGCTCGTTTTAATAAAATTTGTGGATGTACAAAGTTTTGTCGTATTTCTTCCAAATGTAATGTGTTAATTTGAGGCAGATTACCTCAATGAAGAGGTTAAAGACATATTACAGACCCCGTCGTACTACGGCAGATCAGACCACGCATGTAAAATCAGAGAGACAGACTGTAGGAACGTTAAGGTTTAAATTGTCATTTAACACCCGCACGAACAGAAATCGAAATAAACATGGTCCTTGGGATCATTAGGAAAGGAAGTGTTTATATTTTGTAGTTATTTTGCATGTAGGTTAATTGTACGTGGTTTGATATTGTTCCCGAATGATATGTGAGTAATGTTTTGCATGCTAGTTGCTTCTTTCTGTGTTAATAATCTTTAACCTTTGCCTTGCATTTATGGTGTTGGTTCACCCCCGGTCACATGCCCTAGCGGCGGCTTGCCGGGGCCGGGTAGAAGGTTTCTACCGGGTAGAAGTAGGACTGAGGATTCCTTCGCGTCTGCTAGGGATATTGAATGACGGCGGAGGGAGCGCAATAACCTCAGGGTGAAGACGAGGGGAAAAAATATATTACCCGGTGGCACCACACAGCACGTGCCGAAATTTTCCCTCTAGGTGGATTGGGGGGGGGGGATGGTCGATTTTAATACGAGTCATACACGCCCGCGGGTCTTTCAGAGAGGAGACAAAGGGGAGCGAGCTCGACACGTCAAGAGCTGTGTGTGTGTGTGAGAGAGGACGACGACTGATTTGGATCTACGAGAGAGAGAGAGAGAGGAGGAGCCTGCGGGGCTGACAGTGTTTCCGAGGGTCTTGGCTCTTTATTGTTATTCCGGGGATATTTTTGGGACAGTCGACCTCCAGTATCTGCGAGAGCGGTCGAGTTCTACTACGAAGGGGAATGGACGGCGTTCGTTCGTTCGCCGTGGGACACATGATGGAGGGAAGGGTGCGAGAGGTGGCCGTAAAGATACAATGCGAGTCGATGGCAGAGAGCGAGAAAATAAAATAAAATTATAATAGCAATAAAATTACTTCCTCTGTTGGGATACTTGCTTTCGGCCTCTTTGAATTATGGCTTCATCGGCTTTCATTTTTTTTTACCTCTGTTCGTACCCCCATTCAATTGAGTGTTCATCCTGTCGTTTGTGGGTAAAATAAATGGCGGGACGGTGTCAGCTGTTGTGGGAACGTTGCTATGTAGATTTTATCGCTGCTGCTGTTATGATGCCTATTTATTTTACTCGTTTGAACTGCACCGAGCGAGCGCGTAAAGGTTTTATAATCTCCGCGCGAGATTTTACTTATTTTTATAATTGAAGCTTTGATGATCCGGTTAAATGAGAAGGTAGCGCACTAACAGACTAACCCAAAGGTTGTGGGTTCGAATCCAGCCCATGCCTATCTCAAACTAATATCTCTGGATGCTATGGGTTAGCAAGATATTGAGGCCGTGAAAATGTGTCATTTTACAAAACCAGTTGACAAAAGAGACTCCAAAACAATTGTAGACCAATGTATAAGTAAAACTTTATTCCTGATTCACACGAAAGATTTAGAACGTGGCAAGAGAGTTCGACAAAGGATTGTTGAAGTACTGATAGAAGATTTGTGTGCTGGGTGCAATTCGGAAAGATAGACTTGTTCGTCTATTATCGCCAACGCTGGTCCTCCTCCAGTTTCAATGCCGTTCGTCAGTATGGAGTGGATACATAATATCGGGCACAGCAGGGATATAGTGCGGGCGTGGATGAAACAATTGAAGATCGGGGTCGCATCTAATATGATGAACACATATGCCCACCGGAGGTTAGCGCCGCGAGTCTCGAAGCCATAGTTCACTATTTAAACACTTACAGAAGCACTTCATCTGCTCAAAGGTGGGAGTTATATTACGTTGGAGGACGTTGTTATTCTTTTCTTGTAACCCGATATGAAAAAAATCACTAAAGGTAGAGTATTTCTAGAGTTGTACTGCTGCAGAGTGATCAAGTTGACGGGCGGGACATATTAGCATCGACTTTTCTATTGACCATTTTTTAGAATTTCTGCTGTAATCTTCTCTTGGTTATTAATTCGCTTACAAATTTGACTAATACTTGAAGGCTTATAGCGTTATATATCATCACCAGGCTTTTCGATTTTAGTTTGTTCAAACACACTTTCACGCTTTCATAATTCATCCGAAGTTAGTTCATTCATCCCTCTGTGAGATTCTTAGTTTTATTCCCTCTATAAACCTGCCACATATTGAAAATTTATTGTATTGCTCTGTAAAGAGTAAGGCCCTTTTCTTTCTCATAAAAACTTTACTTTGTAATTTTATTCTTCGCTAGCTAAGCTTGCCTTGTTTTTCCATAGAATTTTCATTTTTTATCAAGGTCTACCTGTTTCACAGTCGATAACGGAACGGTATTCCTCTTATTGAGATTGTCATTTTCGTCATTATTCGCCTTTCATTTATTCATTTGACACGCAATATTTCAGTTTTCCATGAAGTAACATGAAAAATACGCTCTAAGTCAAGTTTTCTATATTACTTCGCCTGCACTTTCTTTGGGAAAGGTGGGAAACTTGATTGTTATGAAGATTATAGTGCTCTCTTGCTCCAAAGGTGGGACTATACATTCAGATTCACCATATTAATATTAGAGGCACACATCGAATGACCTCAGCGATGACGCTGAATATAATTCATTGAGAAAGAGTTATGAAAGCTTGCAGCTGGTCAAGGACATTGAAAGATATCACATAAACTTCGACCTTGGCATTTAGTTGAGCATGCATGATAAACAGACACCTCTTGCAAGTGATGAGTTTAAATTCAATATTGGCTGAATCGATATAGCATTAGGTATGCAGAAACTTAAACTATGTCGCAATAGGTTGACGATCAATTGAGTGACTCTACCTAAGCTGACGTTTTTTTTCTTATTCATGCGTCACATTTGACGTATTATTTAATTTAAGAATAGAACATTTTATTTGTGGAGTTGATTAAATTTTCAAATTATTTTACATCACCTTTTTTACAAAGATCTATTTTTTTTATTGTTCAACATTGATTTGGTGGTCATTTTCTGAGAAATGTCTGTATGAAAGAATGGAAATTCATGATAAGGAATGAATTAAACATAAATTCTTCATGGAAGTCTTCCTTCATTCAGATAAAGCGATAGTTTCAGCACGTTTGAATAAAGAGACAGCAGACCTCAATAAGCTGTCCACTTTCCGGCATAGCAACCATGAAGTCGTGGAGTCAACTGGTGTGTGGATGTTGTGGAGAATTAGTTAAGTTGTTGGGAAAAAAAACTCACCACTGAAGTACCTGAAAAATTAGAGATATTGAGGTATGGCGTATTCAAGCGCTCTATGCCTAACCATAATGTGGTATTTAATGAAGGTGCGGATGATCATCGTGGATTCGTTGATATAGCACCAAATTTTAGAATGCTCGATTGGAACTAGAACTGTGGAAATTCTTATATTAATTTCGATACTACCAAGAACGTGATGGGACTGCACTTCATGCGTGCAATATTACTTATCTTAATAATTTAATTGATTTCATGATCCTCTTCTTCTCGGCTATCCATTTCGGATGTTGGCGATCATCATGACGTTGCGCATTTTGTGGACAGCGGCTCATAAAAGGTCTATCGATGTCGTGTAAAGGCACGCCGTAAGTCTTATCACCCATGATATTCCCTCGTCCTCCCCCCGCCTTCTCTCCCGCCGTCTATCTTTCAATATAGGATAAGTTGAAATATTTCATAAAGTTTTTCTATTTCTCATAGCATGCACCGGCTGTTTTAGTTTTCTTGAAATCATGGTCGGGAGTAGTTCTTTTTCCTTATATATTCTTTCTATGACAGATAGATTAGTAATAAGCCCCGCATACGGGATTCTTAAAATACAACCACACGTTGAATTCCTCGACTTTTCTGCTTGCATCCTCTGTCATCGTCAAAGAGTCGGCACCATATAGCATTACAGAGAAAAGGTAGCATTTTAGCGTTATGATTTTGGCGCGAAAGGACGAATCATGAAATTTTAATACTTTATATGGGAAATCGTACTAGGCTCTACTCTCTGGGACTATTTCACGATTGTACAGAAAAATAAAACGGCAAATTTTCATAAATTACACTGTTTATTTTCGAGCTGTCTCGTCTACATAGTAAAAATCATCAGGTGTTGTAAATGGTATAGTATTTAATATCTTTAGCATCTTTAGGGACATAAACATAACTCTCTAGATCGATCTGGTCTAATCGACATCTAATCACTAATGATTTACCCCATGTTTAACTGATTGTTGATTCAAGGTGTGAATTTCGTTTGCAATCTTTCTATTTGTTAGTTAGATTTATACGGAGCTGTCCTAAATGGTCATTTTTTGACTATCATGTGTTTTTATTATAATTACCTAAAATAACTCGTCATTCTTACAGTTAAGAGCAGAATAAATAGATTTTATTCTCCGTCTACCCATTACAAATTACGATATACGTAGGTACCTTTCTCAGTAAACTGCTCTCTGGCCAGTTATCTCAGAAACGGGGACACATACCTTTTGCATCACATCTGGTCAGGGAATGACAAATTATTTTGCTTGTTCTTTTGTTTTATTTCGATTCACATAATTGTTTATTAGCGTAATGAAGTGACATATGGTACATTCGAATATCGCACCGGCTAATTGGATGCCACATCTCTTTGTTGCACGGGATGTGTTCAGCAATTAAAAGGACAGGTACTTTTTATAAAAATAATTGTTTTCGATAGAATTCTCCTAGGCGTTCATATGAGATATCCAATGGGAAATTTTTATTGAAATTTTCTTGATTTTCATTCCTAGATTAATTTAGAACTTGAAAAACTTAATGGATACTGTAATGCCGATAATAAAATGGAATAAATACTGTACATAAGGGGGTGATACGATAAAAAAAAAATCATCCGTGAGGGGACGTTCGGCGTATCTGTCTCCGCACGAGTTATTATACTAATCTCTCTCTCTCTCTCGAAAGATAAGAGGAATATATTTTTCACGGATGCGAAATGATGGGAAAAAATCTCATAGGCACCAGGAAAGTGTACGGTGAAAAGATAGCTCTTTTATCGGGCGCCTCCATCAGTTTTTCCCTTCCAATTTAATGTAGTAGTAGTATTTTAGTTTATAGGGTGCTTCGACGGCTATGGTCATTTCGCACCTCTTCAATACATAGAAAAACCCATCTGGACAAACACAACATCCATGCTTCGGGCGGGATTCGAACCCGCGACCTTTGGGTTAGCCGGCGAGCACGCTACCCACCAGGCTAACCCGGTCGGCTCCAATTTAATGTTCAGGCACTTAAAAATACTATCTGAATTTTTTATGAAGTGTCTGTGGTCGATCCCCTAATACAAGAGAGCTCTCGCTATCCTTAGGTTACCGTGAACCAATTCTTTTAATAAGAATCTCATTATTCTGATTCCATTGACGAATGAAGTGTTTCGGTCCAGCTACCTGAACCGTTTCAATTCCTTTATAAAATTTGTTACAGTCGATACCACAAGGAAGATTTCATTTCTTCCAAGGGCCGTTGTCTCTGTTGAATCATTTCCTAGTCTGTCCAAGGCGGACCCATCGGTAACACCTTTAACACAACAAATCTTACGTTAGCAATTCACTTGTCATTCGATTAAATAAAATTTGAGATAAAAAAGAGGCGAGTGAATGGAAAGTGCAGGTATGTCGAAACCATTTCGTAACCCGATCAGCCTATCAAAAAGGTTTATTCGAACACATTAGTGAATTTCGTTACGTAATCTCATAAAATCCAATAAATCGTGATTGGATTTCATGTGCTTTTGGTGGCGAAGCCAAACGAGCGGTGAGAAGATAGTTTGTTACACGTTGTTGAGAAATCTGCTTTCCGTTTTCTTCTGCAACTTAATTCGGCCGTCAATAGGCGTCAGCTGCTTGTCTAGAACCGTGAAAGGAAACCAAATGGTATATCAGCTCTTTAGGCAGTTAGCTTAAAAATTAAAATTAGGATTGGAAGGACGAGGATTTTTTTTAATCCAGACTTTTTCCCTGAAAGCAAGAATACCATGCTTTTGAAATACCTACCCTATGCTGTTGGCAGGGTAAAAATGTCAGAGTTAACCTTTGCGTTGCCATTTCTAGCGCGGTATCGATTCGAAATAAACACGTGGAGCTCATCCCATTTTGAAGATTGAAATATCCACCGCGGGTGCCTCCCTATCCGTCCTGCCAACTGAACGGGCGTTAGCCAATGCTAATGATTTACGTAGAACAAGTCGTTCAACCCTGAAATAAATCCTTGAACACTGCTTTTCCGTGAATTTAACACGATGGCGCGTTAGAAGGATATTAAGAAAGGGGAGAGAATGTATAGGAAAATGTGTAGAATGTAAAAGAGAGTTCGAACAGAATGATTTGGAACATTCGCAAAGCGTGCACATTAAAAAAAAAATTCCGAGCCAGACGTGGATTTCTGGTTTGGGATTGACGAATCATGGCGCCGTAGACGCCCTAGGGCAATTTTTATTTATTTCCTTCCATCCATGGATTGGAGCCAAGAGCGATTACACAAATCATGGGCGAACTAGGCCGGACGCTAAATGAGATTGACTCGACGGTCAAGTGGTTGATTAAAAGAGTGTAATGAGAGAAAAAGCAGAGGGAGAAATCGGAAGGGATTCAGTTAATGGCCCTTCGGTCTTATAGACCGAAGGCCGGCCATCATAGGGAGAGAGAATGAGGTGGACAGCCATTGCTGAGACCTAGCATCTGCTCTGATTTATGATACATGCCTTATTGCGGTTGAAACGCCTTGGGTGGTAATTTATAAAGTCTTAACATCTTCATGTAGGGATCAAAGACACATTTAAGCAGCTTATCAGTCTCAGGTGTTTACACCTGGATTTTCGAAGCCACCTTTATATACGGGTTTGAGGTTCGGACGGTGAAACTTTCTTTTAGACGGACGGGGAAAATCCGACGGAGAAATTAGAGTTGAGGTAATTTAGTGAGGTAGTACCATGAAAAATTGGCCTTAATTAGCACACAGGCATATTTATTAATTAATACAAATCTCATTGTCAATCATTCTTAGGTTTCCTCATAATTTCCCGTATATCAAAAATTGACTCCGAAAAACGGTGAATATTCTGCATATACATAGGTGACAGTGTCTATTTATACAATTTTTATTTCGGATGACAGTTGCTTTCACAAGTTCGCTTTGTGATGACAGAGCTATGGCCTATTTTGGAGTAACTAAAATGGTATCTTTTCGGATTTTTCTTCATATTTCACTACATATTTTCCATACACTATATCCTTTTCCTTTTGGTTTGGGAAAAAATACCAATGAAATCTCCACTCCTTGCTCCCTTGAAAGGTGGGCGGTGCTAAAAGATGAAACATTTTCTTATGCGGTATTACTACTAATTGTGCTATTACGTGATGTCGGCTGAGGTTCTGAGTATGAGATTGTAAATTCTCAATCCGTTTACCAAGTGGTCGTGGTCAATATCTGATTTTTTTAGAAGTGGAAATTCATTATAAATCGATAATACGTAATGCCGTCTCAGATAGCTCCTTCTTCCGACTCATGGTCACACATCACATTGGGACGGTTCGAACGACCGTAAATAGTTTTTCTTTCTCCACATTACGATTCATCGGAAAAACTCGCGGAACTGAATTCGTGGATACTCGTTATCCTCTCTTGCACGCAGGAACTCTGCACATAACAGGACTCTCTCTATCTTTCCTTCGCTACTTTTAAAATTTATTACGGTCGGAGACTAATGACTTCTCTCCATTTTGATGTACTCAACGTACATACTTCTGTTGACATATGTTTACCTCGAACTATCATACAAGGATAAACATTTAATATAACTTCATTTGCTTATTTCACTTGGAATCGCCATCATTCATCATGAAAATAGTAATTTAAATTGATAGAAAACCTGCATATATTGCAAATACTCGACATGTTTTGATTCATGTTACCGGCATTAATCAAACAAATATAAATGCTTACCACAGTGATCAACCCGAAGGTTGGTATGTTAAGTGAGGGTAGAGCTCACCCACGGCGTGTGGAAATTCACACATCAGGGTAGAGCACTCTACCCACTGCTTAAGAGAGCGATAATCAAAGACAGAACGATGAACTATGGAACGTGTGGTAATTGCCCACTGGTGTTGTCCCAAAAAAATGCAATACACTATCTCGTATAAACGACGCTATTTTATTATAAGTTTAAAATAAATGAAATAATCATGCAATCCAATTCAATTGTTTATCTGGTCATAATGAATTAGGAATAAGGAAATATTCTATTGGACAGTACAGAATTATATATGTTATTCTATCAAAGCCAAAATATTTTATATGAGAAAAGTAGTGCTCATATGGGCGAATTTGATGACTCAAGGCTGAATCACACGCAGTGGATCGTAGATTTTGGAATACATAATATTAGTTATGCTAATAGAGGCTGGTAAAAATTCTTCGAATCATATGCAGAAAGAATTCATGGTAACACGAATAACTTGGTGACTATTGAACATTTCAGAAGAGTTTTTTTATTTTAAATATATATTATGATTTACTTTATATAAAAACATTCTTGAACCAAATGTGACTAATCGCCATATATCTGATAAAATTGTATATCGGACATGGTAGATTAACATACATCATGCCGGATGGTTTTGTGAGGCACCTAGAGAACAGACATGCTTTTCAAAAAGTTATTTTAATATTGGTGAGTGGTCCAGATAAAATAAAATAATCGTTTGTTGCAAACAGATATAAATATACTATTAGAGAATGATAAGCTCCAGGAATTTTTAGAGTTATTTAGATACGAGTTTTTTTCATGGGAAAAGGTGCCCAATAAACCGGGAAGGAATTTTATAAACTTTTTAATTCTATACAGTGCTTACAAAGAGCACCTTGACAAAATATCATAGATACTGTAATGCTAAAATTATTTTGAAAAATGACCACTGGAATTCTTATATAGTTCTTAATATAGTAACTCCAATGATGTATTTAAAATCATTCCTCCTTGGAAATATCTGAAGTATTCAAATACTGAATACTTGATACTTAAATTTGTACCGTTATCCAAAAGCCTGCGTGGAAAAGGAAAATGAGTTTTATTATTTGAACACGTGGAATTAACTGCAATCGACTAAGTAATATCGTCAAGTCGGCATCGTTTGGAGATCTAACAGCAGAGAGTGGTGTCGAATTACAGTGAAATATGAGCGTCGAATGGGATAAAATGCCTACGATTGGGTCTTAGACGTGAGTCCGTGGACGTGGGAATGAAATGGTACCGAGACACCCCACAAGAGGCAACAAGAGCGCTAAATCAGGGTGCTCGTTTCCCGCTCCAGGTGAAGGCCAGCAAAAGAAATGTTGTTCGCGTGAAATCCACGAGGAAATGTACGCTTCGCAAAAGTAGAAATGGGATGAGCGGGGACACTGGGGGGGGTGAGGGAGTAAAATAAGGAATTGGCAGTGACTTGCGCGTCGAAGGGGAAGGCCGGACGAGAGAGGAGGTTAATTCCAGAAATTGCACCAGATGGAGAATTTCAGAATAAAATTAGTGTGGGCACAAGTTCCCTGAATGGGACACAGAAATGACTTTAATTTTTCTCTCCGATCAAGGAGTAGAATGCGTCTTTTATTAAGGTTGAGGTCTCCACTCACCCCAGTTTTTTTCCTGTCAACCGACCAAACAGCAGCGCAAGAGAAGTCTTCGCCGAGATTTCCTGCCGCGACCTCTGCTTAGGTCAAATCCATAACTGTCACCTGAGCGATAACGGCAACTTGCTACCATGGGGCCCATGAGGGTGCCTATTAAACATATTGAGGCACCCCCCACCCCCCAGCGCACCCTCCGACTGATTCTTCTCTTAGGCAGTGCCGTTTTTCACAGGAACATAGGCTTCGAAGCCAATATAAGTCCCCCTTCATCTTCCATATTATCTAAGGTTTTTAATGTTGTGTTCCTTGACATACTCGTTATTATCAATTTGAAAAAAGGCACTGATCTAAAGGATAAGGGAATGAATACCTTGAAATTCCAAAGTAACAACATTTAAATTCTTATCGTGAAGTCGAATCCATAAGGTTGGGATCCAATCCATCCATTGGGCGCCACTATCTGTTTCACCAGTGGAATGCAAAGCTTTCCTATTCGACACCCGGCCCAGGGAAGCTTTACCATTTGTTCATGCGGTTTAATTTCAATTTCAAGTTTTTAGACCAAGAGGATAGAGCCAATGTGGAAATAATTTCTATGCCTGGTTCTACTTCGTTTCCCCCAGCACAAAAATTATGATGAATCATGTAATATATTTTAATAGGGCTGAGTCTACTTAGGTATTTTCTTTCTGTTACTATTAACCAGCCTTCTTTTTTTCTGTTCTTTCTGCCAAATCTTTGGTTTCTATGTGATATTTAGAGCATGAATTAATTTAGGAAGTGTTCTTTTCGTAAATGAATATCACAGAGAGATCTCATTTTTATATTTATTGTCATTTTTACGAATCGACTGCGAACCACCTTTTTTATAGTTGAACATCCTTGAACGTAACATCAATAACGGAAATATATTTTGTATTACTTTTGTAAAACTTTTTAAATTTTTTAAATCTATGACATCATTTTTCCTTCACAATATTTAATTAAAGGGTAGAAGTGGAGAATCTGAATTCTTTTTATCTTTTACTCGTAGAAGATGGTGAAACAGGCAGGGGAAGAAGTGGAGTAAAAGTGGGCATGGAATTCATGAAATTAGTCAGATTCGGGGATAAGCAAGTTCTAGGTAGTCATTCAGCCACTGACTACAGGCCCCGTTGAGTGCTCTAAAGGTGAATCGTGAGAGGTTAGGGCTGAAAATAAATAATAAGAAACCGAAAGTAATGAGAATCTAGAGAAGTAGGAAGGCAAAGCTAAATCTAAGACTAGGACGGCTTAAGTTGGAACAGGTATACGTTTCAATTACTTAGGTAGCATTAGAAATGAATACATGTAATGAAAAAGATATTATAAGAATTGCATTAACAAAGGATGATTTCTCGAAAAGTAAGGAGTGGATGAGAGGGGCCTTAAAGAAAGACGTGAAGAAATGATTAGTGTAAGACCTAATATTGAGCGTAGAACGTAGATAAGGATCTGAAACCTGGTTCATGAGAAAGGATGATGAGCATAGGTTTGAGACTTTAGATATGTGGGTTTGGCGAAGGACAGAAAAGGTGAAGTGGACGGAAAAGAAAAAGTAATGATGAAGTGCTAATAAGGGCATATGGAGACTAGAGGCAGTTGTGAACTCCAAAGAAGGCAGTAAGTGCGGATGGAAGCGGTACTCTGAAAGGCAATAGGTTATGGAATACAGTAATGCAGCATAGAATGTTGGGTAGCTAGAAAAAATAAAATAAAATATATTTTAGATAGAATGATTTTTAAAAGGAATTAAGCAGAATCGAAGAGGGATTCGTGTTAAGGCGGGATGCAGTAGTTAAAACAAACTCGAACTGCAAAAGTAGGACGCTAATCAATAGAGGAGGCTAAGAACTATGTTTACTAGGCACTATATACTAAGCACTAGCCTAAGGTTTTGCACCCTATGTTTGATCCCGATTCACTAATTTCTTAACGAGTAGATTATCCTTATTCATCATCATATTTAGCTGTCTCTACTGGTACGGTTGAGTGAACTGTTAATTTTTAACGTCTTTGTTTGTTGTCATTATCAAAGAGACTGTACAAGCGTGTTTTAGAGGGCATACCCTTTGACATATTTTTCTAGCGATGAGTGTATCGGAAGAGATCATAGGTTAGTGTGTGTAGATGTATAATATCAATACCTGGATTGATAGCGTATGAGAATGATTCAATCCATGCACCTTTCAATTTGCCAAAAACCTCTAAATCTGCCATGAATTCTGGTGCGAATTTTCAGAGTTAGTTATTCTATGGAGAACTACTGGTAATGCTGAGATTAGTGAATGTACATTGGAACTATAATATTGTATTTTAAATGAATTTTCTCACTAAATATTTAAAAGTAGTTATGGAGGAAATGTTAAAAAATCTATTTTTTAACACATTGTGCTACACTGCTCCTTCGTCGAACAATGGAAGCGTGCTCGGAAGTGATCACGGCGCAGCACAGGCAGGCCTGCTTCTGCACTCGCGGAGGTGGAGGCTTCTTTAAGAAACAGCATCGTGAGCACCGACCACGTCCAATGAATGTGGCGCCCTGAATATATCCAGAAGCACTTTTTTCCCCTAAGCTTTTCCCAGTGTAAACTGGTTCTTTTCTATCGGATTCAACACATTGTTTCAGTGATTTTTGGAGTCTTTTCGGAGGCGCACCGTGGGCTGGGGGCTTAGACGAATAATAATTGTGTATTAGGAATGGAATATTACCGAGATGAACAAAGTAAATGGATGAAAATGGTAGTAGGATTGGGGAAATGAAAAGAAAGAGGTTAAAAATGATCCATCAATAAGTTATTAAGAGGCGAGGCGAGAAGGTCAGAGACATCAAGAGAAGGCGAAGAAAAGGTCAGGAGTAAAAAGTGTCTCGAATCTGAAGAAATTACGTCTCCTTATGGCTTCCATTAAGGATTGGGACACCACGAAATCTATCACGTCTTTCCTTACATTGTACGAAATATTATCACTTTCCTTATTACTCACAGGGTTTCGTTGATAATGTCATACAACCCTCCTCATAACTTCAGAGAAAATATGCGTTGTGAGAACAGCAATATGGTTTTCTGTTTGCTATTTATCGTAATTAAGCGGGCGTTAAGATCTAAAACAAATTGGTTTAACCGAAGGTTGACTACTTCTACTGTCTCTAATGCTGAAGGTCTTGGTAAGTTTTAAAATGCTATGTTATGATGGAGGTATTACGTTTTAAAAATGAATTGGCTCTAGTCAATGTGACTAAATTTAATAGGTTTTTGAAGATAGTTAAGGAGCCATATAGCAAAGATCGAAGTTTCAGGCGTGATGTGGTGGAATTTTAACAAGTTGAGTAAATAATTAATGCTATTTTCCACAAAAATATATGTTTATTGCCACCAGGTTTCGATGTTACTACATCATCATCAGGCCTGA
>WURS02436078.1:0-15359 GCA_011762765.2 Rhinocypha anisoptera | reverse complement strand
ATTGTGATCTCTAATTGTGCGAGGAAAAAATGACATTTTATATCTATCTGTTCGGCATCCTAACTCTCTGATTTTACACTAAAGTACGCTACAGAGTAGCATCATCAGGAATAGTTTACAAATTAAACCGTAGTCCCTCTCTCCGCACTCCCAAGATATCCCAATCCTGCCACCCATTACCTCCTCCCTATAGCCAATTCCCAAATTGGTGTGACTATATATTCACTACGGTTTAACTTGTATACTAGTCCCGATGATGCTGCTGAGTTCTGAAACATATTGCCTCATTTAGTAATATTTCTGTGGAATTTTCAAAGTATTCTTTCGGTATCCTGCAATTGAATCCCCAGAAGTATCGGTCGCCACCATCTCTTTCACAATTAATAAAATAAAACGTCATTTTCCTCGAAACAAAAAAAAATATTAGCAAGAACAAGAAAGATAGGAGATAAATCCTTAATTTAGTCTCGGTTGTCAGTAATAACTGAGACAGAATCTATTGATTTTCATTTTGACATTATAATCTTCATGAGAGTAAGCATCGTAGTTTTTCCCAAATATCACCGAATAATAACTTTCTAATATCGAACCGGGGATCGAATTGCGAAACATTAATTAGCCAAAATAAATATGATCATTTCTTGATAACCTGATGAGTATGCATCATTATTATTATTAGTTGAGACTAAACAGGTAAAATTTAAAAATTTTCCTTTTTCAGGCAAAGAGTTTCAAATGTTTTCATTGCTAATTGATTCTCGCCGAAGAGTTTGAATTTGCTAATTAGTCTTGGCTTCAAAGGAGGAACTACTATTGCATCAAAAAGTTAGTTCGAGATATACTG
This sequence comes from Rhinocypha anisoptera, assembly GCA_011762765.2. Taxonomy (NCBI): domain Eukaryota; kingdom Metazoa; phylum Arthropoda; class Insecta; order Odonata; family Chlorocyphidae; genus Rhinocypha; species Rhinocypha anisoptera. Next base: position 14,515 of record WURS02436078.1, on the reverse strand, counting down.
TTAAGCAGGCATCACGAACATTCCGTAGTTATAATGAAAAGCTCGACGAATTGGCACTGGAATATCTATGGATTCATCATTTAGCTGTGAGTCCATTTCTGTTCGAATAAGCAGAGTAACGAGTCCCATAATTTAATCGTGGAAAGTCATATCGAACAAATTTTCAACGACCATGAACACTGCGCCACAATTAGCGATTGAAAGTGGTGGCCCACTTCTCGTTTCCTCGATGGTAGACTTCCTCTGTAATTCCTTGAACGAATTCCCCTCATAAAGCTTTAATTCTTAATGACCTGTCTCATAAATGGGAGACGGAGTGATTGTTCCCTTTATTTTCAAGAACGTAACGACGATGAAAAGTCTCCTCGGTCACCGAATCAAATGAATATTAAAATTCAATGATACCTAAGTGATTCAAAGGGGAATCTGAGATGGAATATTCCATCTGGGATAGACTTTTTATCGCAGTAGTCGACTTGGGTGCAAATATTAGACATCATCCGAGAGCTAACACCTTCAATTTTTTTAATGGCACTAGATTACAGATAACAGAGAAGATTCTAATTATTACCCCGACATAAATTATATCACTTAAAGTTTCTCCTGGAAATAAAAAGATTTTAAACGAACAATGAAGATCAAAATTATAGTATTCTTGTCGTTTGCAAACTGTTGTATCGGAAATAGTAAGAAACATAAATTTTTAAAATCCACCTGGAGTCTGGAATAAGAAATATATCAAATATTTTACCTTTTGTGGTTTGCCTTCTAAGTTAAGAAAAAATAATATGTTTTTAATCGAACTGAAAAGATGGCGCATAAATAAATTAGAGACTATTTTACGAGTAAAATAAGACGCTGCCTATCCATGTACTAAATATTAATCTACGCAGTGCACAAAATTATGCAGCATTTCATCAAATGGTCATCAGTATGCATGATGTTGATACTGGACACGGAAACTGGTCACCATTTAAATTTATTCCGTCTAATGTTCAATATTGCAATATTTTACGTTTTATAAAAACCAACAAATGATTTAATAGTGCATAGGGAAAACGTTCCTCCACTGGCGGCTTTCGTTTTGCTGACAACGCTCTCCTCTTGCTGACATAACAACTTAGCGTACATGTTATTTGAAATACAGGTATTTAAATTTTAGGTTCAGGTATTTACGGCTGAATTCTTTCAAAGGAATATTATCCAATAAAAAATGGCTCAATGACGACCGATATAGACTAATATAAAGTTAGATTTTGAATGATAATAATCTTTCAAAAGTACCTTTATTATAAGAGGTGATTTATTTATAATAATTATATGCCAAATCAAGCATTTAAAGCCAAGATTTTTTGTATTTTTCGATATCATGGCAATTATGCGTAGTTTCCTAATCAAATGGAAAAAATAATTACGAGACTCGACCTATTCTTGCAACTAGTAGTAAATTCCGAACATTCAAAAAGCATATAGCCTTCAAATATAATTAAGCGCCATATAAAATCTTATAATATTTATCTAATCATAAGCAATGATTTAAATATTACTTACCAAACCAGTACGAATTTATAGCCTATAACAAATCACGAGTATTTTTGGTGATTTAGTTAATGATCAAAAATGGAATTATGATCGAAAAAGTTAATATTCGTTAAAGCAATAACAATAAACAGTTATATTTAAAAAAAGTTATTGTAGTTAACGTGTGAGTATTAAACCCCTGAAAAATATGATTGGTCGTCAATTATTACGGAGACTCAATAGAAAATATAGCAAAAGGACAGGACATTTACTGGTCAGAGACGATTGGAAAACACTGAAACGGACTCCATTCGAAGAATTCAGACGATTCCGTGAATTAAGGTTATCAATTAAACACGATAGCAACTTCGTGACCACCTCGTGTGATTACCAAGTCGATTTAAGTATCGAAATGAAAACGTCAGTGAGAAAATAACTTCCTGGCAACGAGTACAGAGTTAACAGTAGGAAAACATACATTGAATTCCTTCGATAATTAAGCTTCGAAATGAGAGACAAATTGATTGGTCTCCCGAATTAAACAAAATTAGGAGAGACGGGTATTCATTACAAAAATATCGTAAAGGTTAAACTCCGCTGGGAATGACTTGACCTAAAAACCTGTTCCGGTGGAAATTGGGGCGCTGACCCGTGTTTATGTTCCGAAGCACTTAACTTTTTAATGTACGTTGAATGAATAATTTCGACGTGATAATGATACGTAGTCTGACTCGTCAACGTAAATTATGATAGAGTCTTGGAAAAAATTAAATTAATTGTCCTGTAGCGGAAATCCATTTATTTTCCTTCAGCATTCATAATCATAAAAACAATATTTTTTATCGACAACGAATTAGCGTTAAGCAGAGGATCACTATTAATTAACGTGCAGCAATTAAATTAAACAAAGATGACTTTTCACCGATCAAGTTTGTCGTTACAAAATATAATGTGTAGTTTTATATGAGGTGGTTTTAAGCACGAACGTACGACAGATTAGTAGTTACAACACGTTTATAGAAACGATCTCAATAGTGTCTGTGAAGTTGAGAAATGCATTACTTCATCTATACAAAAGGAATCTCCAAGGAGAAAAATTAATATTCATTCATATAATTACGGTGATCGAGTTTATATAATATGCACTTGGGATTATTTTCATGTCAATTATATTCTTGTCTTTGTTTTACGACGGAGAAATAGGACCACACGGCTGCATTCTATTTATTGACATTGTAACATAAATCTGAATTTTTTATATAAGGAGAGCACAAATCGTGAATTATTAAATATTACACAATATTTTAACGGCCATGACGTACAATGTGCATCGAACAAAACAGATTTAAAAAATCAAAACATTATGATTCTAGAGTTAAACAAACGAAATGGCCGCCAGTCAACCGCCATCCGTAACCCGGGTGGGTTAGGATTGTTGGCAACGCGATGCTTCACAAAATGCAAGAGCGAGAGGGTGTCTATCATTCAAGGGGGCGATACAGCGCAAACATCAATTATTCCGCAAAGCTCAAGTTGATGCGCAAATAGACACACGGAAAGGAAGGTCGCAGGCTAAGGTCCGCGTAATGGTTTGGAGGGGTCGAGGTGAAAAGGCAGCGATCGCGGCGGACCAAATGAGAGATGTGGGTGAGGAAAAGAGAGGGGGGTGTGTGTGTGTGTCGGAGGGGAGCACTATAGGCTCGAGAAAGGAAGCCTCTGATGGTTTGCGTCGCTCGGTAAATATGGGCATCATTAATGAGGAAGATACAGGGCTTAGACCAGAGAGAAAGGTCTGTAGAATTAGTGCGGGAAACAATGATAGTTGAGGAGGGCGAGGATTAATGAGGGAGAGAGAACGTTTCGGGGGGCATCTGGAAGATTCAACGCGTGATGCCATTGCAAACTCATTTTTTTATCCCCAAAGGCGAAAGGAAGCGCATGAATGTAAAATATGTGTATCATTTACGTAATCAGTCACTAGTTCAACGTAGAAGAAACAATTTAAAAGTTTTAATTAACCAAATTAAAACTGTGCAGTGAAAAGTATTTTTAAATGTATGAAATTTGAACAAGATCAAAATTTTAAAAAATACAGAAAAATGTCATTATCATAAAATTGATCTATTTTTAACTCAAGCTGCTGTGAGGTTGAGCTTGAAAAATAGGGTAGGTACCTAAATGAATAATTACCCTACTTAAATAATATGGGCTCTTATTAAGTTTTATATGTTTCCAAATGTTATGAAAAATGAAAATTCATGGGATAATGGATTTCGAAAAGTTTGTTAGGAACATGAACGGAGAAATGTGCGGAGTACATATCCTCACCTACAAATAAATGTTGCTAAAGTAACGAGGACCACATTTGTATGAGGAAGTGAAAATATATACACTGGGATGGTGAATAGAGATGTACATATATCTTATTGATTTTTGTTCTTTTCTCCATTGGAGATTTCAATAAAATGAAATGAAACCATCCTTTCCGAATCATTTAATCCAAGTTTTTTTGTGTTTACAGTAAGGTTCCAGTCGCTCTTATTCCTTTGTCGTAATGATAACACTCAATCATTTGGAAAACAACAAGCATTCTCAGATTAAAGGACAAACTTTTGTACAAGTTTTCACTAAACCGTCATATTAAATCTGATGAGAGTGGTTGTTTCCTGTTGTATTATTTGAATGAAATATGTATTCACTAAAAAGACTCCAGTCGATTTTTTTAAAAGGGTCTGGTTATGGAATTTTTTTCAGAATTTAACTCTGTTATATATAAATTCTTGCAATAGATTGTAAGGAGTTTATTTAAATATCTGGTTACATAGGGAAGAAACAAGTATGCACATCTAAAAATTGTATAGAGGAAGAAAGGGAATAATTGAGTGAAACCAGCGTGGGACTCGACTGGGAAGTTATTGTACAATTTTCAGGCAGCCCACTGGGCCTGTTTCCAATCGGAATCCCCGATGGTACAAGTGTATCCATAGGATCAGAGATTGCTGGAGCTATGAATATTTTCTACGTAATCCCCCTAATTGAAACAAGTTATCTAAATATTTTAGTGGAAAATTCCACGTAACAGCATTATTGTGTAACAACCACTTAGTAATCTATTGATATAAAAACATAAAAAATGGGTAAAAAAATGTATAAACAGACCAATGTCAATTTCTGGATATAATGAATGTCTAATGTCAGTTGACAGCTACCATACTCAGGGAAACCTTGTATGGAGGAGCTTCAAGTTTCATGACATTTGGATTCCTGTCAATTACTCTCCAGACAGTTCCTACTTAATGGAAATTTAGAGACATAAAGGAAGCGATGATAAATATTTGTTCATACTATAAGATAAGGCTAATTCGCAAAATAAATAAAAATTACACACTACATTCTACTAAGAGCTACATTATAACACATTTGATGCAAGCTAAGTATACACGACATTAGGAGATGTTCAAAATTCTATCTTTGAAATTGACTTCGAAAATCACATTAACTGCTTTCCCGCAAATACCTGCCTGCCTCTAAAAATAAATTCACCAATATCCGTTTTTGTCAAATCCATTTTTCACGTTTCTACATTTTGTTCCTCGTGAATGAAAAATTTTAAATTCAGTGGTCCATCCCGAAATGGGCGTGAAATTTTTTCATGAATTTTTATGACTCTTGCTCAAAATATTTTCTTACACGTACATTTACATGCATGCTATTACGTTTGCGAATAAAAACAATACCGGAGAACGAAAGATGAAAATGTTGATTCGCGACCGATATTACTTATTTCCTTGGAGAGTTTAGGATCTCTTTAATACGGACCTCCCTCATTTCTTTTGCTCCGGCCTCTCCGCCGTTGGGCCCAAGGAGATTGATGCGATGACTTTCCCCTTGCCCCATTCATCCTACTCTAACCCTCCTCCTCCACTCTCACTCTCCTCCCCCCTCGACATTCTCCTCCTCCTCAAAACGCCTCCCTTCCGAGGTTCATCTCTGGAGATTATCAAATTCTTCTTCTCCTGGAGGCCCTTTTTTTTCATTTCGCTGCCATGATTTGATTTTTTCGGAAGGTTCGTCGTCTGATTCGTTTCTCGTGCAAATAGTATATATCAAGTGGCCATTCCGCTTGCCCTAACGCAAATGGCTCATTTCGTTACATCTATTGTTTGTGGAATACCCAATATTCTTTCATTCGAAATCGTGTATGGATCAAATCCGTTTTGCTTATCTTATTTGAATTTCCAAGCCTATCTTTTTACTCCCACTACGATGATTTAAACAAATTTTTGCCTGCCTGACGACGTATCATAATGAATTAAGCACACGCACAATAGAGAACTTGGGTTTATATCCTCTCTTATCAGTTCAACATAAGCCGAAATATTCGTTTAAAAAGATGTTTACGTGTATTTGGGGATTCAGTACGTTATTCCTGGCGAATTTGAAACTGACTTATTTGTTTAGAAATTTAGATTAATGGATGGAAAAACTAAACTATTCTTTACTATATATCACTCGAGGATTCCCTCACGCGAACGTGTCAATTTTGTATGCTCACGTGTTCCCGTGGGAAAACTAGTACCAATAAACTAGTAGTAGTAACTAGTACGAATAAATGACGTTTTATTGAGACAGCCAAGTTGACTTTTATATTATATTTTTTTAAGTGTTATAAAGTGTTGTGATATGCCGCCACAAAGTGTTGTGAAGGCAAGAAACTGACCTAACAAAAGAACTGGAAGTATATAGGTATAGGAAATAATAAGGAAGGTTGCAAATGAGTAGCCTTTGTTTCGAGTAATGAGGCGAAGTTACTGAATCATACAAATCGTATTCCTTTGAAAGTTTTCTACTCCAATAAAGAAACGTTGCAGAAAATTTTAGAAAACTAATTATTTTAATAAATATTCAAATAATTTAGAAACGTCATTTTTTTTATTTTTAAAGACAGTATATTTGAATTTCCGCTAGAAAGAAAAAATGGACGCATAATATTTTTTATAACGTTCATAATATCCTTTTACCTACAGTAAAAAAACAATGAATGAACGTAATTAAAGCTTTATATAGGTTATATACTATATAGGTAATAAAGACTTTAGAGGAATCGTACACTAAAAAGCTTGTAGTAAAAGAACACATTAAAATAAGCGGATTAATGATTTATAAATTATTATATATTCTTGATGTTTTATGCGAAATAAAAATAAATGATTTCGGCAATAATGATTATATTAATGCTATGCGTTCAATAAGAAATCTCATATTCCAGATTTAAGCACTTTATTTGAGCAATTTCCATAATGAGAAGAAGGCGATACAAGTATATCTTGTGGTGAAATATTTTTTTAAATGAAATGTTCTTAACAGCAGATCATTCAAAGTCCAAAGTATATTCCATGTCAGACAAAATTCAGTTGAGATGAAGGAAGGAAAATGTTTAGTTTTATTTCCCACGTCTGGTTAATTTCCCTGTTTTTCGTTTCGCACTTATTCATATTTAAATTTAAGTGAGCTTGTCAAGTTATCAGACGAGTAACACAATACTCAAGTGACGTAATCGTGATTTTCGATAGTAATCGATATATTGGCAGCAGTGAGTAAAAACACAAATTTATTCAATTTTCGATAACAAAAAGGATTCCAGACTTCTCGAATATCAGTGTGAGCGGCTACTACCGAGGACTGAGAAAGCTTCAGTCCCCTTAAATTGCCCATCATACGGAATTTTCAACCTCTTGGTTAGCCTGCATCGAATACCTTTATCCCTGCACGCCCGATTCTGAGGCTAGGTAGTTCCCCGGGCCTATGAAAGCTATGATGTGTGTGTGTGATACTTGATGGTAGTAGGTTGAATGACCATCGATTGTAAATGGCTGCCACTATAAGATACGAAATAAATCATTCAGGTCTAGGTGTCCGCTGAAGTTTCCCAATTTATCTTGAGCTGAGATACCTAATTATGGTGATGAAATTTATAGATGCACCCTGTACTTCGAAGAGTTAAGATCGAATATTGTTACGAGCATACTTTTCTTACCGGAGTCTGTAGTAAATAATGGTACATAAAAACGATACATAATATAGAAATCACAATTTTACCATAACCTGCTAGCGGAATCAATGCGTAGAAAATAAATCGATTAAATATAAATTGGTATAAAACTATGTATTATTATTAACTACATATATATTAATAATTTATCTTACTTTACATGTTTCATCGCTAATTGGTGATTTTAACATTTTAATATATTTCTTTTTTGACATTATTCTTTAAATTAGTACATGAAAATATAAAAAATCAATGATTTAACTTCCCAAGACAAGTTAATGCTTAATTAATTCAACATGTGACACGAATATTTTGCCAATACTGAATATATTGGCAGTATTAAATTTGAAGCACAGCAGATACCCATTGCGATATCTGTCAAATACTGAGTTTGTGTTTGGAAGAACGATTGTTTAGTAATACACAGTGGAGAATCGTTAACCCGGAATATGCGGGATCGGATGTGTTCTGGAGTTTGGGTCATATGACGCCGTAAGATTAAAATAGTAATAGTAATTCTTCGCTTAATAAACTGTGCGCCAAAAGGGGGTGTAAAAAACAAACTGAATTTATTTTAAGTATCATACAAGTTATTTAGTATTGAAATATTTAATTGATTTTTTTATTTTATTTGACAAATCATCAACAAAATAGGAACATTCAAATGGTATTACAATTATCTGGAAAAAACACTTAATCATTTGTACCCTTCATCTTCACCTTCATCATATGTACTTTAATCAGCTTCACGTATATGTAATATCTGTGGCATGACATGAAATATAGAGAATTTCGGAAGAACATTCCGTTAATACATACTCACGGTGTTTAAAATAAAAAAAACGATATTCTACTGAGTAGACTACCTAATAATGCTCAAATTTTTACCACCGCAAGAGGTAAAAAACCTTAAAATATATATCCTGAAAGTTACACTGTTTTTGAAGCTCTTCTGTAATGATGCTGCATACACTGTAGGATATTCCACTATGACCAGTGCTGTTCAGGGTGACTAAATTTGTAAATAAAATCTGTAGCTTGAACAAATAGAGTATTTAATTTTAGAGACAAATCATTTTAATTAAAGATTATTATCGAAGTTTAATAATAGTAATGGCGAACATAATCATGAGCGTATATCAATTTCATGCATGCAGGAAACAGGAAAACATTGAGGATACTCCTCCAGAAAGCTGAAGACATCTCGAACCGGCATGTTGCCAAAAATTGCGGGGTAGGAAGTCCTCCAAGAAAGAGGCCTTCCGCAAGTCTTTTAAAAGCCGTAATTCCGTCGTAATCGTCAACATCTCATTTTCTTCCTAGGGCCGCAATTTGTGGTTTTTATACGAAGGGGATAAACTCTCCCGTTCCACGTTTACCCCCCGGAATACACTGTGTGCAAACCTTCCTTTGGGGAAAGAGCGTCGTTGGAGCATGGAACTTGGCTACGCCAATCAGGAGAAAGTGACCGCTTTCCGCCGTCCTCATGAGGGAGCTAGAACGTGAGGGGAGGGGGAACGTATAGACCCGGTCGTATAACTTTTCTGGGTCGGAATTGTTACGGTAGAGAGCAGTGGTCCACGGCTCCCCTCGGGTTCACTTCCGTTGAGGAAGCATTTATAAATTATTTGGTAGGCCACAAAGTCCGCGAGTGACATTATGTATTATAAATATACCGGCCTTTAAAGTAGAACAGAGAAAATAATAAGCCATATATAATGATTTATTTTATACAAATGATTTAACCTTACGTGGGTTATCCAAGAAATAATTTTTGATGATTTTTTTACTAATCTATTCAATTTCTTTAATGTTTTAAACACTAGATAAGTGGCATTAAATGAGACTTACATGAATATTACTATGACTCACTTGACTATTTCCAGGATTGTTACATCTCTTCCATAAATAATGAATTATATTATACAAATGGTTTAACCATATGTTGGTTAAGGAAGGAATAAATTTTTATGATTTAAAAAAATCATCTGTTCAATTCCTTTAAAGTGTTAAACACTAAAAAAGTAGCATTAATATGAGACCTAAATGTCTATTACTATGACATTTTGACTATTTCCAGGATTGTTATTTAATCTCAATCATTTATTTACTTAGACTTAAATTGTCCAAGATTATGTGTACACTATTTCTACCACCAGAGATAAAAAAATACTCGTCATAGTCTGTCATGTTCTTGTTAAAAGCTAAATGAATACCAGTACAACGGTGACTTAGGTGTTTTCTATACATCTAGAACAACATTTTAATGAGCAGAAACTCCTTGAAGGCGTATGACAGAGGCTAAACTAGGCATCTTTTCGAATTATTACTCATTCTTCAATGAGTCACTATAAATCGAGCATAAGTGAATACTTCCTAAATTAGCGTCTAATTATATTTTTTTCATGTGGTGTAGTAATTGGAGGTACAAAATAATTTTATATTGATCAAAATAAAATCTCATAGAATCTAAAGTTGCCTTTGTCGAATTTTATGTTCTGCATAATTTTACTACCTCCATATAGCTACCTTATAATTATAATATCAAGGAATTATCTGGAAATACTCTTCATTTTTAAAATTAATATGTAATTATAACTTTTGCTACTTTATTGAAACTATTATATGAAACCTTAAATTTAATTAGAACCAATTCAAAATATAGAATGCTTTCTCAACAATTCCGAATATCTTCGTAAGTCTATCAATTACCCAAGTAAGATCTTCGAACGAAACTGATTCTATCCACATTTAAAAAATATATATATAAATTATGTGGTGTCAACTTTATTTTTTTAAATATAGTCGGATGGTTTAATTAATAAAAATAAATGCCATGACGATGAATTTTTCTCCATTAATATAGATTATTTTGACTTAAATATTTTTACTACAGTTCAACAAATAATATACATATACAAGTAATTACTGTTACTATTACATTTACATTAAAATAATTATTAATATATTAGTAATTATAATTACTACATTATAACACTTTTCCTCGTGTATTTTAACGTTCATTTCTTCTTTATCAAATATGAAACTAAATTTAACCATGATATAATATGAGCGGTTAAAGGCGCATTTGGACAACGAGTTTCTTTGGTCTCCTAAAACGTTTGAATCAAAACCGTTAAATAGTTATTTCCAAAAAAGTACAAATTATTCTCAGAAATTTATAACTAAAACTGCGATTTTAAATCATTTCTGCTAAATTTTTGGCCATATATGGTTATAACTAGTTGAGTCATTATTTTCAAATATAATATACATAAAATATATCATAAATAATTAATATATCTAATTAAAATATATATTTTCATTAACGGTGTTAATGAACAATGCGTTTTGTGATTTCAGATAGTTACCAATTGCAGTCCTCCTGAGATATTCTAGCTAACCTCCTTTGAAAAAATCACATAATTTCTTACATCTCTTAGAAAATTTTGTACACTTCCTTTGTAAACACCTTAGACACTTTTAAGGGCAATATCTGTGACAAAAACAAAAATGTGTAAATATACACCTGGAAATTTCCTGAGCTCCCTCCTTTTCATTTTGAATTGCCAAGGATCTTTCTTTTAAGTTCTTTTTCTGTTGATTTGGGTAAATTTGAAGCTAATAAAAATATTATTCTGTAAATGCAAAATACACTGAATTACAGACAAGATTTAACTTTTACTTAGATATCTAAAAAAATAAACACTTTAGGAGAAGTAGTGCACAAAAGATACTGAGTTAGAAGCTGTGTATTAGTGTACGGTAGTGAGAAGTAGTGTCCGGATTAACGAAGGATTGAATGGATACACTCCTATATTATGTTAGCCTATAAAGAATGAAAAATTGCGAGAAAATATACACATTGTTAATCATCATCACAGGTTATCGATCCGAGAATTTGATTGAAACAGCTCGCTAAAGTATTCCTCAGCCAAAAAACCACGTCATACCATTGAAGTTCCCAACACTAATAAATCCAACAATATCCTAAACCTATCTCTAGGAATCTCCTTCTCAAAAATTCTTTGCAATACAGTATTCACCAACTGCAATTTCTCAAAATTTATTTCCATTGATTTCCCTTATGTTCTCCCATGATAAGGTGATATCTCGATGACTCTTCGGAGAACAGGTAGGACAGAAAAAAACATTTGGACAAACACTGCACTTAAGAGGGATTCGAACCCGCGACCTTTGGTTTAGCCGGCGAGTTGACTAATCCAGTTGGCCCGTCGGTTCTTTCCTATTGCTTATCAAATGAAAGAAGCAATCGCTCAACCTTAAACATAGAAAAGAAACAAATTAAAACAACCTGAATTATTAAATACGTTCCACATCGTAGTTCATGAGGAATATTGAAATAAAATAAAAAACGAGTAAATAATGATGCCGTGTGCATTTTTCTTCTGCAAGAATAAAGGTGAAAGATTTCTTTAGTTTTTTCTCCGAGAAGGCTTGCGATACATCCAAACTTTACAAGTCTATGAGGATATCATTCGGGTGAGCTCATCCCTAATTTTGAATTAATTAGCTTGACAAAAATTTCCTGAGCTCCCTCCTTTTCATTTTGAATTGCCAAGGATCTTTCTTTAAGTTATTTTTTTCAACCTCCCCCCCCTTGGTCCAGGCTCTTCGTGATGGCTCCGGCCTTTTTGTCTTTCCAACTGAAATCGTTGAGACATCTTACGGTGTCAAGCTGAATTAAGCAAAACCCTCGCCTATTAGCTAAATCCCATGGAAAATGCCAAGGTAGTTCCAATGCCTATTTAAGGAAGGAAGATAAATATATCAAATGGGTTTAGGGCATGACTCAATGAAGGGAAGGGCTGAAGAATATAAATTGAGAGTAAAAGCCGTGGATGAAAGGAAGGAGTGAGCAGAAGAAGCCGTAGCTACATGGTGAAAGGACTAAGACAAAAACAATGGTAAACAAAGCTACGGACAAAATTGAGCGAACAGCCGGAAGAGTTATAAAGACCATTTTTTGACAGTGCATTAAAATTTTCATGACAGTTCACTTCTTCTGTGGGGGAAAGAAGATCCATCCATCGTACAATTAAAAAAATTGGGAACCAACAGACTTATTTGAGTAAACATTCAATAATGGAATGCGTCCCATATTTCAGTTACATTTTCTTATTGAAAAAAAGTCTTTTTACGTAACAGAAGTAATTACTTCTCTATAAATTGCTATAATTGGGTTTTCAGTAACTGAAACTGGTACCTGAAGAATTGATACACGGAGTTTATAATTAATTTTTGATGAAAACAAAAAAGATAAAGATGAAAACATACTAATTACCTTGAAGTAAAACTAAGTATTACTTAAGAAATCCATGAAAACTGAAATATTTCAGTTTGAATTGATAGTTCGTCAAGTGTATGCGTCACTCATTTACTTGCCATTGAACTTCACCCCAAAAGACGGGCTAACATACGGGAAGCGAGAAATATTTTACATTGGAAATGCATTGCGGATGAAAATGTTAGAAGGAATAAGTATTTCAGAAATTGTCCAGAACTCATATTTCTGGACAATTATCTTTATTATGTGACTTCATCTAATCGGAGATGAAAAGTGCTAAACGATCACCCGTTTAGTAGTTATGATAATTCATTGCGAATTCGTGAGATGCGTATGATTCCTTCATGGAGTCACCTTTTTAAATTTATCTTTCTGTTTTCAATATTTACTTCCCAACTCTATGCATTTATTAGTGCTTCTTGTCAGAAAATATTTATGGGTGAATTTGTATTACAAATTGCTTTTTCCGTCATATATTGACTATCATATCTGAATGATTTCATTCAATAATATAAACAATTCACTCTCCCCTAACATTTATGATTGCAGGAATTTTAAATTAGTAAATTTTATAAGAAATTGCACATGGCTCTACTAAGTGGAGCTCCTTCATGATTGAACAAGTTAAATAACATTTCTTCATAAATAAAAACATTAGATGTGATGATGTTTGCCATGTAGACGAACCCGGTGGTAAAAAATAATATCATTTTGTGGAATGTGCAACGTTTTAAATATCTTGTGCAATAAAAAATTTTAATTTCCTGAATTGGAAAAATTACAAAAGTTATTATAAACTATAATCGCAAGGGAAAATTTACTTCGCTTGTTAACGAAATTGAAAAAATGTTGGTAAATGCAAATTTGTGAGGAGAAACCCGTTGTATTTGATATCTAGAGTGTGGTGAGGAATGTCTCGGGGTCGAAAGGAGGGGAAGCAGAGGGGGTAACGTTGTGGGTCGCGAGAAGTGATCTGAAGTGTAAATCTCGTGAAGCGAGACAGAGAATCTAGCTGCTCTAATATTCCTCTCCTAAATTTGAGGTGATTATCTTGGAGCACCTGTTTCTCTCATGACTTTCCTTTACGCAAAGAAAAACGGCGTGAAATTACAGCGAACGAAACACGAAATGGCTTCAATCTATATTTTATAAAATAAATAAAGTCCACTGAGTCGTTAGCCTGATAAGAAGAACCTTCCAGCACGATTCGAACTTTATCGAACTTTTACTAGGGCCATAATGTCCGGGCGTGTGTAAAGCCGGCGATGTGACATCAACATAGTCATTTTTTTTCCTGAGACTTGTTTTTAATTTCTTCAAAGCAGGCAAGGAAGGAGGAGGAGGAGGGGAATAAAAGCTTTTTAAAAAAAAAACGGGTCGTGGGGTTGGGAGGTGGGGGGGGGGACAGAAGGGTTAAGAGAGAGAGAGAGAGTGATACACGAGAGCTCAAAACTTAGGGATTTCGAGGGTGGAGTTAAGGGCTACGACGAGCGCACAGACAGAGTCGCACAAACGCACGGGCGGCATGATATAAATTCGGCGAGGGTGGAGGGGGGCCCCACTGATTAAGGAGGAATGAGAATCATTCTTAGGAAGTTCAAGGGGTTAGTTGTGCCTTTGCAGGTATGCATTTC
>WURS02436067.1:0-15359 GCA_011762765.2 Rhinocypha anisoptera | reverse complement strand
ATATGAGCAGCTGGAAGAGGTCCTTAATGAAGTGAAAGGAATAGAGAACCTGATAGTAATGGGCGATTGGAACGCAGCCCCTATTACATTTTTAAACAATCCCCTACTGGTTCACTGAACATCCACTGTCAAAACAATACAAGGTGATCTTTAGATCAAAGTAAATAGTAATATTGGGCATATGACATAATATCACAATATGTGTTTAATTTTAATTGCAATATATCAGTATTTAATCCAACATATGAATGCGGTATCCTTTATTATAGAAGCCCCCCAATATGTTTATGAATAATTCAACAAAGCATACCATAAAGTTTGATGATTCAAGTAATATACCTGAAGGCATCAAATTAGTCTCTTATAGCATCAGAAGCAGTTTAAAAGTTGAGAAGAACATATGATATAAGCAATAATTAAAAATCTTACCTGGAATCCTAATTTTCACTTTTCCACTTTGACCAAAAGAACCATCTATTACGCCATCCTCTCCTGTGGACAACTTAACTTTCAAACCCACAAACACTTGTACGTTAGTTTCTTTTTTGAACATGGACCTCCCAATTACTTCCATTTCATTGCTTGCTCTTTCTACTACTCCAGTTTTGTGCTTATTTTTGAAAACTTTAAGTTTGGGTAGGACAGTGCTCTGGTAAGACTTGTCATCGATGCTGTGCACCAACCTTCCCCAGAAAGCAAGCCTGCAAACATTGGCGTGAACGTCTCCATCTAACCTTGAGCCAATCACCAGACAACCAGGGACAGCTGGTATAGGATGCTCAAATTCGAGGAGTGCATATT
The DNA here is from genome assembly GCA_011762765.2 of Rhinocypha anisoptera. NCBI lineage: Eukaryota > Metazoa > Arthropoda > Insecta > Odonata > Chlorocyphidae > Rhinocypha > Rhinocypha anisoptera. The sequence continues at coordinate 14,558 of WURS02436067.1, read as the reverse complement.
TCTTCAATGAGCTTGCTTTCTCATTAGTTGGAGTGCCCTCATCACTCCTGGTAACTGGGGACTCTTCAGGAGAAAGTTCTTCCACATACACATACTCCTTATTAAAATCAAAATTGTCTGTGCTTGAACCGCTATTTTCCAGCTCTTGCAAAAGAGATATTTTGGCCATGACAGTTTCATGACCTAAGCTTATGTGAAACTTGGAACGTGTACATATTTTTTCTTTGAAATATGCTACCCGATTAATAGACAATATTCCAGCATATATAGTGGGAATGTATCCAGGGCTGCATGCAATTCCTCTTTCCAGTAATTTTGGATCGAATTGCGTGACACAGATCCCAAGCCTGTCTCCTTCAATTGCTTTGTCTACAGGGCGATGAAACATCTGCATTGATTTCACTTTCTTGGTGACACGCAGGGCGGGAATTTCTAAATTCTAAAAAATATTGAAGGAATAGATATATGTAAATAAGTTTCAATGAGAAATAAAATAAATAGCACATTAAATTATGATATACTTACATCATTTATATTTACAGTCCCTTGTAGAATAGTTCCTGTCATCACTGTGCCTTGACCCCTAATGCTGAAACAATGATCAATGGAGAATACAAACGGACTGCTACATTTACGTTCTGGGATGAACGCAATTTTCTTCAATTCATCAATTAGTTCAGACATTCCTGTATTAAAAAAAAATTTGTAAAATATTGAAGAGAAGTCATTCAGGATCCACTTATTACCTTCATTTGAGTATAAGTACATAAGCACTGACCGACTGGCTCAGTGTGAGCATTGGTCTCCGAACCTCCAGGCTTGGCAGCAACACATATAATAGGTGCATCAGCAAACTTAGTACTTTTCAAAGTTATTCCCATTCTTTTCTTCATCTGAAGGAATGAAGAATTCATGTATTAACCATCAATATATGAGTAAGTGTGTGGAGATTCAAGGTATTTTTTTTAGGACTGGTATATACTTAAATAGTAGATCACACTTGAAATATATTCTCCTACATTACACAATAAGAAACACTGCAGAAAGTTTCTCAGTGGTAAAATAATTAAATAAATCGGTCGATCTAGTCACACCAAGAAAACAAGAACTGGACTGTCAGACGAAATACCCTAATTACCTTTTCAATTGCAGCCGTTTGTTTATTGGCAGGTAGAAGGTCCACTTTATTTAGAACCACTATCATTTTCTGAGAGGTTATATCTCCTATTATCAAGCATTCAGCAGTTTGTGTTTGCATGCCTTTCGTGATATCCAGGACTAATAGCATTATGTCAATTATTTGGGCACCTTTAGGAAATAATGCCACATTAATAGAGTCGTAATATTTTATCACATATAAGTAATATTATACCTACCTCCAATAATCGTCCTAACAAGGGACGCATGCCCTGGACAATCAACAAATGTAAACTGCAAGTGATCACACTCTTTGCCAAGGTGGATTGGAGGTTCAACAACAAGAGAACTAAAACCCAGGTCTATGGTGATTCCTCTTTCTTGAGACTGTGGGTTTTTATCAAATGCTGCAGTGCTCGCAACAGTACTAAGAGCTCTGGATAACGATGTTTTACCACTGTCTACATGACCTAACACACCGACATTTAAATTTACTATTTTTTCGGGCATGATGTAAAGTCACAGGTTGAGTAGAAAAGATTATGTAAATGGGAAATAAAATTAGTTGTGATTTCACAATAGACGCAAAGAATCTGTGTCAAATCATAAACACAACCTTAATCAAAATACTTCCTCAAAAAAGTATTTTCATACTTCGATCAGCTGGAATGGTTTTCAAACTACTTGGCGCAATTTCGGACTTCTTCTATTCATTTCCAAGTTATTCTCTTAAGACCGATAGAGGGCAGTCTTGAATCTGCGGAACGAGAGCTTATTAGAAGACGTTTTTACTCTGGAGCGGTGGAATAATATTTGCGTCAAGTTTCTCTATTTTGGTATGTACAATTTCGCCTGTGATTTTAAAAATTATACTTATACTGTAAGCTTGTTGTCAATTATCATTCTCTGTCATTGTGTCGCAGAAATTTAGTTAAGACGTAGACATTCCAAAGCAAAGAAATCTACTACATTTAGAACAGCAGGTTAATATTGTGGTATTTTCGTTCTTCAAAGTGAATTTTATTGGAAATAGTTATTTATAAACATTGTATCTGTAAGGTGTTGTATAAATTTATTTGTAACAATCCTCCCATTCTCGGCGGAATCACGATTTTATTTCAAATGTAGGATTTATATTTGATTTCGATGACAGTTTCAAATATTTTTTAAGTTTTTGACATGATTTATTCAAATATCGTTGTTTAAAGATCACTATTTATTCCTCGAAAGCGTTGCTGCGCAATTGTTTAGTTGTGCACGAAAATGTTAGTTGGGTTTGTTTATATTTTGTTAGCTCCATGAAGTAATTCATCATGGCACTTATTACTGTCGATGTTTTTATGACTGTCGTAATTATTCTCTCATTCTAATTTTTCAATGACATATATGAGATTTTGTTCAAGAACTACTTTTCTTCCTCTGGGTACATTTAGCACGACGAATGCATTACATTCGCCTGGTGAATTGAAAGTGGTTTCCAGTCGGTTAATTTGAAAGGATCACGGTTTTGGCATTCAGAAAATCAGTATTTGTTTGAAATCATAAGCAATATTATCTTACACAAATGTCCTATATGCATAATGTCACCACAATATAAACACAAGAAGATTGGCTTCTTCGTGGAACGTGTTGCACCGCGCTAAATGCAATGTGAATTTCATAAGGGTCACTGAAGATTTTTGCTTATATACTGTCGCTTGTATGTAAGTAATGAACTTGGAAGCCCTTGTTTGATTTGGGCGTGTCTAAGGCTCTTGTTGGGCGATTTCTTCCGGCATCCCATATGGGCATGGCATTTGCCCCTTCCGGACTACGTGAGCGGGATGTGTTGCGGCAGCAGTTCCCCAGTGACGATTGTCTTTCGCTGGCGAGACACCCGAGGAAGCGACCGGAGCACTGCTGAGTGATTTGAGATTTCCGTGAATAGTTCTGTTCATCAGTAGTTGCCCATATGTTGTTGTCGCCTTTGAAATCGTTGTATCGTCCTTCATCATTTTGTTTTCCCTCTTCTGCGAAGTGTGCCATTTCTCTTGTGCTGATGCAAAAGTAATATTCCTGATGTAATACGGTTCTTCTGGGGAAATGAATGTGAAATTTCGTAGTTTTGGAAGGAAAAAGATAGTGAAAATATTGCTGCAGTCTCAACAATTCTTGTTTACTTTATTCTTGTTTCGAACGGCAGTATTTCAAAATTTCACGTCGTAATTTTTATAAGCTATATTTGTCTTTGATGAGCAAAAATGAATGCCACGAAATGCGTTTAAGAATCGGCGATTAGTTTAACTCCACAAATTTATTTTTCTTTTAGTGTCGTGATAGATTAGAGTGATGATTGTTCGTAACTTTGATGTCGTGCTGTTGTTTTACTTTAAGGATCTGTAACTTGATTAATGAAATGTGGACATGATATAGCTTTGAATTCTACTTTAGAAAGTAACTAAAAATATTTAAGGAATTTTCAGTTTTTTCTGAAGATGCATATTGATACCTAGGAATGTGCGTCGTGAAGGAATATGGATTGAATGCTGTGATGATAAACAAGCTAGCAAGAAGTAAGCTCCATTGTTTTGGTCTAATTGTGGATGGAGGGTCGTGGCTGACATAAATAATCAGCTAGGTTGATGAGAGATTGGTTTGCGAAGTTATGGGCGAAAGTGCTCGAAGAACTTAAGACGAAGTAGATTTGATATCTTAGAAAAAAAGGACCGCCTGTGGAATTATGTCTAAATGTGATAGATTCTACTGAAGTAAGCAGCTCTGAAGACCCTTAAATGAAGTGCACTAGGATGTGACTACCTTCGAAGAGGAACTGCGTTTAAGACGTTAATTTGTGTTTATATTTCCCTGAATTGCATTTCAAGCCCATTCCTAAAAATTATTCTAATTGCGAGAGTGAAAGCGACCCACTGCTGGTATTTGATTACCCTTGGAACCAGTTTCCGGCCATTCGCGAACGGTGAAACTCGTGCAGGAATACTGTTAAGACCTTGTTGCTGACCTGGTAAGTGTCACATGCATGCCACTTGGAATTCATGGTCAAGTATTTGGCTAAGGAAGTTCGTGGCTTTAACTTACAATTAGTTCATTGTAAGGTTACGGTTCTAGTCAAAGAGCTCTTTTAGCAGGTCTTGTTCTTTTACTGAATTTGAACACGATGTCGTAACTCAGTTGAAATTATTTTTCAAGTAGTAAATGGTTCATCTTCCTCGTTAACAGTCTGTTATATTGGTTATTTTCATTTAGTTTTTATCACTCTTACTGGAAAAGTGAAGATTAATGGACACCCTTAGGTTAACGTTAATGTAGAACTTAACAAAGGCAAAATGAAAGAAAATGCGAGTGACAAATGGCACGTTGAAGCGAATTATTGCACATGACTAATTTTTATTTGGGAATCGATTCAATATGCTGAAAAAAATTACGATTGGGGGAAACCGATGTGGCTACTACCCTGTTTTTCATCGGCCGATTTGTGAGCAAAGGATATTTTTCAATGTTATACTAAACTTAGTCAAGGACTCGGTAAATTGCATTTTATTTTATAGCCTGTGACATTATTATATCTTGAGTATCATGTAGCATACCTGTTGGTATTTTTTGTTTGAGATTTGTGGGTGGGTTCAAGGGGTTAACATCTTTCATGAGCATATCAAGTATCATTTTGTTCGATTCACTTCGTTACTATTGAAGAGCGATTTATTTTATTCATGCTACGCTCTGCCTGGAACATGCAGCTTAAATCCTTGTGTTCTTTCCTTTCGACTTGCATAAAATTGTTTAACTACCCACGCAGGTAATAATGTTTATTTGCGGGTAGTGCATACCTAATTTGAATTCGATCTCTGCCACTCATCCTAGTGGCGGATTGCAAGGTACTTAGTTGATGTAGACGTATTGTATGCACTTTAGACAGATTGTCACGTGAATTAACGTGGGTTCTTTTCCCCTTCGAGTATTAGCGTCGGAGTTTCTTCATATTCAGTATGCATTTCTATGTATATGCTCTTATATTGGCTACAATGCTCTTATGCATTTGCATCTTGCTACTTTCCCTCCATGAGTGTCATTAACCCGAAGGGTGATATGGTGGGTTATTTTAGCGTCGATCCTGACCTCGTGATAAAGGTATTAGCAGAAGGGAAAAGGCGCATCAGTATTCGCCGGACGTCCCCCCCTCTCTCTCCCTCTATAAAGTCTCGATTTCCTGCCCGATTGGGTGTATGCTACTAGGAATGCAGGGAACTCGGGGTAGACACGAATGGTATGCACATATGGCCATGCAGCCATCCGGTAAGCTGCGCGAGGCCGGGTATCTTTTCTCCCGTTTGTCTGGACGTTTGGCTAACGTTCCTATTTTCTAGACGCGGGTCTTATGGGAGTGATCCTTCAGGTATTATTTTTGGTCGTATAGACTGCCGAAATTCTAAGAGCCGTTGGGGCGAAAGCGGCAGAATGTGTGCCTTGAGTGTTGCTGGACTTTTGGGGGCAATTCCATTTTTGCACGCCTTCCAGCTGTTTCCAGTTGCCGCGTACCGATGCTGAATAATAGTTGAAAATGCCTTCGTTTCCATCCTAAATTCGAAAATAAGTACTGAGAAGTACAATCCGGCCGCTTGTTGCACTAATGGGTCATTGTGTTAGCAGCTGTTGTCTTACTCCCTTTTGGACCCTGCATATTGTGACGGCATTTATTGTTTTTTCTTGCATGTTTGTATTCAGAAGTCTAACATTGTCCCGCACGTTGTGTATGATGTTCTGCTATTTTATTTTGCATGTGAGTTGCTTCATCATGAGTGCAATGTGTCTCTTAACATTTGCATTTGGGAGTGAATGTAAATATTTGGTGGTGGCTCACCCCCTGCCGCACGCCATTGCGGCAGTTTGCAGGGTAATGCTTAGAAGTAGAAGTGCTAGTTCAAATCCCGGGTTGCCCGAATGTGAATTAATTGAAATGGAAGCGGTGCGAGTTTCTGGGTGGCAGTGTGACTGTGTAAGCCATTTGCGGTGAAATTAATGCGAGGTGGATTTCGCCCACAGCCATTAATCGCCATTCTTCGTGCTGATTACTGCTTCGAAGATCATGCATTGACGATAATGTGTGATCTTTAATCATAAATTCACCTTCTCTTTAGAGAGAATGTCTGTGTTAGATTGAGCAAGGTGGTGTGAATTTTGTTTTCATGACAAAATATGTGCACCGAGGTATGAGCTTTCGGTGTTAAATTACCGTTACTTGTACAAATAATGTGACAGCGTTCATTATTTTGGATTAAAAATCTGGAAAAGACCCATTGGATCACCTGGAGACTTAAAGAGAGAAATTATAAAAAGCAAATTCTAACTAAAAGTGCGGTGTAAAAAGTAACTCCTAATGGTATCGGGAGTGAGAAAATTCATAAGTTTTGTTATGGAGGTAATTAATTAATATTATCTTGTTTTCGGAGTGAGGGAGAAAATATTATGGCGAATCACATCCCCAAACATCACTTGCTGTTCATCCATGGAGGACGACGTATGTGATCGTTTAACACTGATTCTAATTGGCAGCGTTATGCGTGTATTACGTATAAGGCACAAGGGGCACCGAAATAGAAAAATGTAATAACCCTTATCATTAGTAGATACGAAATATACGTGCGATACAACGGTAAACTCCCTGTAAAGGATCGGTCGCCATTACTTAAAGACGTGTTTGGGAATATGTACGTTGTAGTATTTTTTATCGGTTCTCTCGTTTAATAAAATATATGGAAAAAATCCGGGAACAAATTAACGGATGGGAATTCTGACTGCTTAACATTATTCGAGCTCTCGATTCGAGGCTGGGATTTCGAGTGAAATATGTATGCACATTTGTGAATTCGCGTGCAGAGGTCGGCGCCTTGGGAAGTGTCATGCCTCGTGCCTTGTTTCCAAGAGCATTTTTAAAGGGTCTTACGAAGGATTTAAGGGGTGGGCTTAAATCGGCGGCAGCGCATAGCTGCATCGCACGTGGCCTAGTTGGGTCTCTTATGGTACAGCATTTTGAACTCAAGTAAGTGCTCAAGCCTGAAGACATGCAGCATTTACCACGTACGTCGCTTTAAAAAAATATGAGTCGTTTATCCTCATATGCGTTTCTCGGTTTTAAAATATCCACACTGGACCAGCTCCCGATTTAAATATTTAATACGAGCTACGTATTTTTAATAAATTGTGTTTTTTTATCAACTAATCAATAGGGTTTCGGATCATAGCCACTTACTCCCCCAATTGAAAAGGAAAGGACGCAGTCTCAGTCAGGCATTCGTATGTGAATCATAAATCGTAAAGTTGCATCTAAAAAAAAGATTTGCGCCGGTATATAGTCGTTTTGTCATGTCTAAAAATTACCGTCCACGTATTAATGATTTTAGATTTTTTAACTGCCCTGCAGTGGTTTTTTTACGCGTTTGAACTTTTCAAATATTTTTTACTGAACGTTCTCTATTGCTTCTGCTTTCTGTACTCTGTTACCTGACGATGTCACCAAGTGAACGAAACCGGTCGTAATAAAATTTGTGGAATTGCTAAGTTTCCTTTATCCTATACATTCTCTATTGCAGTATTTTTTTAAGTTTTACAATCGAATAATTTTTATTATCAAACCTAATACTTTCGCCTAATACATCCCTCCTTTCTTCTTCTTGAGTTTAGTTTGTTCGTGATGACACTGACCCATTACGGCCCAATGTGGCAAGTGAATCTTTTGGTTTTCCTTTGTGAAATGAACTCACTCGTAATAGTAATTTACTGAAGCGTTGATGAGCTTTACCCCTCTTACTCTTTCCGATATGAGGTTAATGTTTTGGTGAAACTTGGGTGCCTTCATATGTTTCGAAAGTTTTAACTCCTTATCTTTTCGTGAGATTGTTGAAGTTATAAATTTCTTCGTTCGTGCATTAAATTTATCCACATTGCGTCGATCATATTCATTGTAAGGAAGAAAAGTAGCAGATACATGCTTCGTGCCTGTATATACCAGTTTCATTTTCTATTTTAACTCGAAATTACTCGCTTTTCTGCTGTAATGGACACATTAAGCATTACTCTCAAATAGCTTCAAAGTTACATCACTAATGTATTCTTCTCGAGGAATATTGTGACAACGCATTCTTTTTCCAACGTCTATCCTCATTTTTTTAATCCTTGGTTACTACTACAATGAATTTTATGACATTGCGCGTAAAAAATTGAGCTAATTTTCGTACAGACTTTCTAAAGCATAAATTATAAACAATTTGATTTTTCATCAAAACCAATCAATTGCTCCATTCAGTCTGAACTTGGGTAAATGTGTTTGAGAAACCAATGCAAAGTTATCCTTTTTTTCTGGTCAGGCGTTAAGCGTATAATCAATCACGTTTTAGGTAATACATTCAAGTAATGCCGCCATTAGCCATCCGCAGCAAAATATTCACTTAGAAATATTTTAAATCCAAACACAGAAACAGGAAAGTTTTGCAGAGAATGTTTCTAAATTTTGATGTTAGTTAATTTTTTGTGTTTTTTATTGTCTTACTTGCTTACTTCCCTCTGTTTTTAAACTTGAGTATGTTATGCTTGCTTTCCTGTAGGTTGTCTACCACCTTAAGAGTTGTGTCTCTCTCTCTCACCGTGTTTTTCCAACGTAAGGAAAAAGCATAGGTGAATAAATTTCTGTATGCAGACGATTATCTGTGGACTGTTTGACTTCCAATTTTGTTATATGTGGCACTACTGCCGAGGCGTTGCTGATCGCCATATGAATCTACATCCTCAGAAGATGATCTGACTCAAGAACATTTAAAATTTCGTATATTTGGTATTAATATTTCGGGTAGAATCACCGGCGTTCCCATTTTCGCCGAATTTTCATTGGGTTAGTTATCAAAATCAAACTAAAATTGTTAAAAGTTAAAATAGCTTTAATTCTCAGGAGATCATATTCATCACCGCTTACAGGAATTTTAATTTCTTAGTATAAAACCAACTGATTTATGTAGTAAGTTGAGCTAAGTTTTATATGCCGTCTCTGCTCATTTCCTGCAATTCTTTCACATTTTTCTACTATCACTACCCTCTCGCTCTTACGTTTATTGACATACTCTTGTGGGGTACCATAAGAGTATCGGTCTGTCGTTGAGTCAATGGAATTAAAAACAAAATCAGAATTTAATGTGTAACGCATGCAGTCTCTCGCTGATATGTGTGTAATCCATATTGATGGGGAACTTTAGGACGATGTAGTATTATTAAACCAAGTAATCATGGAATGTTACCCCTTGTTATTTGGGTACCCGTGGGGACAGTGTAAATCTTAAATTCCTTTATAAACAAATAGCGAAGAACCATGCGTGATATTGTGCAATTGAAGCTTGATTTAAACAAATAAAAGCACTTTTGCATCCTTTTAAAAATATAATTTTGAGTTAGGGTTCGACGTGGTACGTCATAACCTGATGATTACGTATCACGTCTAAGCGTTGGTCGAAATTTATATTTTAAAACAGTGGAAAGGTGTTTTTACTTGTTTACATCTTCCTTCATAAAATTTTGGCTCTCTGGGTGCTGGGAAATCCGTAATTGACCGAATGCTTAGTGGTTTCAATTTCGTTGGGCGACTTGTTTGGGCGTTACAATGGTTCCCACCACTGTGTACAATTATTCCATTTACTGGAATTTGAAAAGTTTATTTATTTTCTTCTATCATGGAAAAATTCCACCAAGCAAAGCCCGAAACAATGAAACTTATTCCATTTCTGTGTAGAGGCACGCTTCTTTAGAGTGTAGCAGAGTGCGAAACGCCTGGTAGATTTCACACAAAGGCATTTTGTCCACTGCTGTCTTGATATTGACGCTCTTGCGTATAAGCAGCGGTCGACAATACAAAATCACTGAGTGGAATAAATAGTTATGTATTTCCCTTGGTCTTTCGCACGTTAAGTCGCTTCAAGGAGATTAAAAATCCGTTTTCAGTCAGAATTTGTAATTGCTTATGACGCTTCGCAAGATGGAATGTTCTTCATCGAACCTTGGCATTCTTTGTTTATAGTTAATATAAGATCATGCGATTCCATAATTTGTTATTTACCAGTATCATTTGTGGTGTGCGTCGCATAATTTCCATAGATATTTAGGAAAGTTATTCCTTTTTTTTCAAATATTTTACTTGAAGACAGTGAAACGAATGGTATATTTTTTAAATTAGGGTGTTGAAGAAAAGGAGATAGCCATTCGGGTACGGGGCTTACTGGTAAGAAGTTTCACAGCGTTCCGTGTCTTTCACCCTATCGGTGTAAGACGACTTGCAGTTTAAAAATAGGGCACCGTTCAAATTCCGCTCACTTCCATTGGCAGAAAGCGAAATCGAAGCCCCGGAAGGCGATACATTTTCTTCAAAGCTGCTGGAGTTTTGGGTGAGTGGCATTCAGACGCAGCTAGGCAAATGAGGGAGTTCGGGAAGCCGCCTCCAAAATTAATTCACGGAAACGATCTAAAGCGGTCCCCGAAGTAGGAAGAATTTGAGAAAGTAAGACAAAGAAATACCTTCGGCGGTCGTTCTTGAATTAATGTCTGTTATTATAATGTTTACCCAATCCTTCGTCCCTCTAGTGAATCATATCCCAGTTCTCTTCTATTCCCGAAACTCTGAATCAGTTTATTTTCAGTACTAATGTTGACATTTTCTTTGTTTCTGGATTTCATTATTCTTTTTCGCCCTCTCTTAACTTGTATGGTTTATCTTGAAGACTTTTATTTTTTTTAGCATTATTACAGGAATATTTAGAAGAAGGGGGGTGCCAGAGAGAATTTTCCCCAAGAGACGCCCGCCAAATATTAGGGTACAGGGTGCTCGCATAGGGTATTCACACACTAAATGTTCAACGACAAAATTGAATTTCAAGGAGTGGCGTCTGTAACTTTTGTTAACTCACAGTGGAGAGTTAGCAAACCTCGGTGCTTGACAGACACTTGAAGCAAAAAATTCTTGACCTCAATTAACCTGTCCCACTTTATCATATTTTTCAAGAATTATTAAGTTCTCAAAATATTCCACCTGAATTTAGATGGAAAATAATCCGAGTGCCTTTTCCGTTGGTGGACATGCGTCATCAACTTTATTCCCCGATCTAGGATAGTCACGGTCATGGATTAACAGCGAAAAAATTTCTTTGTAGCGGCTCATCACCAAGCCCTATCCTTTCACCTTTCAACCTCTTCCTACCTTCGCGGTTTTTTAACCTTGTCGTATCGAATTCTTGGTCTAAGTTCATACTACTAGGGTCCCTTCCGCTACACTCTTCACTATTTGTTTGCCCTATTTCTTTCTTAAATGGTGTCTTATAGCCTCTTTTTTCGCCTTCTCTTTCACAACATTCGTAATTCGGTCAATCCTTGTAGTTTTCAACATTCTTCCGTGCCACCAAACATTCGTTGCTTCTAACTTCCTTTCTATGAGAATAGGATGTTGTCTATGTCTCACTTTCTGATCAAAACATCATCAATATGCATGTTCTAATGGATCTTTTTCTTTTTTTCCTGAGAATGCGATTTGCAGTAAACATTTATTTGCTATGAAAGAATGATTTGTTTGCACTCTGCTTAAAATATCCTTCCTGCTTATTCCATCATTGACTATTTTGCTTCTTAAGTAACAAAATTCTTTCACCTGCTTAACTCTGCCCTTCCCTAGATTTATTTGACAATTTTCTTCCTTAATCCGGCTGCAGACCACTTCTTTTTTAGATTTATTCATGTTTATCCATAAGTTTTATTTCCTCATTCCGCTTCCCATGGAGGCTACGGCATCGAAGATCAGCAGCGTTAGTGAGCATTCCTCTTTCTTTATTCCTACTTCTCGTCTTCTTTCATCCTTCCATTTCTACCATCTCGCAGTTTAGAGCGTGTATCTATCTTCTATCGTAGCCCATTCTGGTATCTGGTAGAACATGTAGCACGCTATTTCTCTCCTTTTTGTAGAATGCATTTTTCAGATCTACATATGACTAAACACTCTGTTGTCTTTCTGTAATATCTTCTGCAATAACTTGGAATAAGAATTCTCTTCTTTTCTTCTCCATTCTTCGCTAAATTATTTTTGTCAATATATTCTTTGTGGCTCCTCAGGTTGCTCGTATGCAGATTATTCATTTGTTTTCTTTTTCATTTCCCTTTTCTTTTTTGGTTTAGGAACTATTGTGTAGTTTTTTAAAAGTCTATTTATAATTTTTCCTTTTAAATACATGTTGCAGGCTACGTCAAAGAGCTTATTCAATGTTCGTTTCCCACTTTTCCAATAATTCCGGTGGTATTTCGTTAATTCCTGGTTCCTTTTTCGATCGTATGCTTTATGCTTTATCAAAATTTTAGCCAAAAGTATGAGGCTTCTTTGCCATTTGCCTTCTGTGTTTCATTTCTTTTCTCTCGTCAAATTTCGGCAAGCATCCTTTCCAGCTATGGTACTTATCTTCGTCTCTTATCTTTGCCATCTCAGATCGCATTTAAGTATGCTCTTCGTTCACTCAAGTGTCTTCTCACTCTTCTCCAGGTTTGTGTTTTATTAAGGTTATGGTGTACCTCTTCGTAAAGGTATTCAACCATAACGACAAATAAAACAGTGTAAATTTCCACTGTTTTATTTCGAAACTACCATGGTTTTGTCTCACCGAGTCATTATCAGACACTACGAACTCGGTGAGTCTGTCGCGGTGAGTCGAAACCCGGGTAGTTCCGAAATAAAATTGTGGAAGTTGACAGTGTTTCATTTATTCTCGTTTCCACCGAGTAACGGCCGATACCGTCAAGTTATTCAACCATTCTCCCGTAGCTTTCTTTGTCCTAGGCTTAATGTCATTCCTCGTTCTTTTTTGAGCTATTGTCTTCCTCAGAGAATTACTGTACCTCCTCTTCTACCAAGTCTGTGAATCATGGTTTCCTTGTAATGATAAACTAGCTTATGTATTTAAATGTCTTATGTTTTTCTATACCAAGTTCAGTATCGGGACAGGCTCGAAATATCAGGGAATTGATTTTAAGACAGATTCAGCGGACGATCGTGGAGGAGTTCGATTCGGGAAATTAGTGATACAACGTAAAGCAGCCAGATTTGCTAAATGCTGTTATGGTCAACGTAGCAGTTTAACAAAGTTATTGGAGGAGTAAGGGTGGGAACCACTCGTTGATTGTAGGCTGAAATACAGGTTAAATTTCTTGTGTAAATTTACAGCAGATTACTTCAATGAAGAGGTTAAATGTATATTGAAAACCCCGTCATACTATGGTAGATCACACCACGCCCGGAAAATCAGGGAAATAGATTGTAGAGCAAATAGATTTAAAATGTCAATTTTCCCACGAACGATTAGAGATCAGAATGAATTATGTCCTAGGGATCCTTAGGAAGAGTAGTGTATATATTTTATTTTCACCCTGCATGTTTTATCTCGTTTCCTTTATTATATATTATGTCATTTTACTTTGTTTCCGCATGATATGTATATTTATTGTGAAACGATTTGTATTCAGAAGTCTAACATTGTCTCGCATGTTGTGGATGATGTTCTATTATTTTATTTTATTTTGCATGCGAGTTGCTTCATTCTGTGTGCAATGTGTTTCTTAACGTTTGCACTTGGGAGTGAATGTGAATGTTTGGTGGTGGCTCACCCCCTCCCACACGCCCTTGCGGAGGTTTTCAGGGTGATTCTTAGAAGTAGAGTGATAGGTGTAATTTTGTATTAGTTAGAACCCTTTTTGAGTCATTCTTGAACATTTGCGACTGGTAGCTTGAAGTTATCATTTATTAACTAAACAAAGTACGGAAATGAAAATCTCTTGGCGAACAATTCCGTAATGGATAACTTCCACCGTATCACGCCAGCAAATATTACTGCTGTTAAACAAAGTATACTTAAAATCTTTCGTGTTAGTTAAAATTTGTAACAAAATCAGGAGTAATATGACTATTATAAAGAATAGGAACCACTTTAGACTTGTACCTTGCAAAGGTTACGAGTCGAATGCTGGCAATCAGGGAATTAAGAATTTATAATAACGTACATAATTATAATTCCATAATAAATGGTCAGCAAAACTGTAGGAGGAACTTTGAATTACATTTCCCACGATGAATTCCTTTCATCAAGCACTTTTTTTTCACTATGAATAGAAATTTTTATGAAAGCTGTTGTCCGTTTCCTTGCATTTCAAATTCCGTGGTCAAATCAACATGTTCTTTCCAGTTACTCTCGTACTGACTCCCCCAAAGAAGCGCCCTTCTAATGGTTTCAAGAGTATTGGTTATCATTCTCCGAGGGGAGGAGATGTGACGGTCTCAACTTTGCCCATTCGTCCGCCTCCTCTTTTTCTTTTGTTTTCTCATCCGCTCGCTGCATCTGCCTCGCCTTCAGCTTCGACCCGGC
>WURS02436058.1:0-15362 GCA_011762765.2 Rhinocypha anisoptera | reverse complement strand
TCGTGGAACTGCTTCATGATTAAATGAGACACAAACTTTGAAATTCCACATAAAATGTGGAATTTCAAAGTTTGTGTCTCATTTAATTTGATGGACAGTTGATGCACGGTTTATGAAGCCCATCTGTTCATGGCGGATGAGGTATTCTATTTTGATAATTGGCTGAAGGCGGCGTAAAGTTATGCGTTCCAGGATTTTCGCAAGGACAGGCTGGTAGGACGGTAGGATTTGGGGTTGGAAGGGTTTTTCAGAGGTTTAGGGATTGGGATAATTTTTGCTTTTCTCCAAATGTAGGGGAAGTAGGATAGGGTAAGGCAGGAGTTGTAAATGTGGCCGAGAAAGACAATGAAGGGGGGAGGGAGAGCCTTGATGCAGCGGCTCCTGGTGCCATCCCATCCTGGGGCGGATTTGTTTTTGAGGGAGGCAATGATATAGTAGGTCTCCTCAGGATTGACAGTCCGGGGTTCAGAGTCAGGAGTGAATTTTATAGCAGACTGCTTCTTTAGCTGCAGGTTCAAGTTTGGAATGCTGGTTGTTTTGGAAGGAGGTGACCGAGGATTCAGCAAACATTTCGGCTTTTTGTCTGTCGGTGGAGGCAGTGCGAGGACCAAGGCGGAGGGAGGCTGGTGGAGTTCTCTTGTTTCTGAGTCGGCAGGCTAGATTCCAGACAGAGTTGTCTTGGGTGGAGAGGGAAACCACAAGTTTGTCCCAAGTTTGGCTGCGATGTCGCCGGATGAATGCCTGAGCCCTTTTCTGGTGAATGATGAAAGAAATTTGGTCCAGGTGGTTTTGGGTCTGTTGCCATAGTTTCGGAGCACAGTTTCTATCACAGATTGCTTGGAGGACATGGTCTGGGAGCGAGTCTGGGGAAAATGCGGGTGGCCAAGGGAATTGCGACGCTTTGAGGGCATCTGTGACAGAGCTGATGAGAGTGTCGACAGCAGCATCGATATCGGTTGGGGAGGTAAGTGGGTGAGAGGGAAGGGAGTTCGATAATCGGTTAAAGTGGTTGGTGAATTGGCACCAGTTGGTGCTGGTAGGTGGGTGGTAAGTTATTAAGGGGGATAGATTGATGGAGTAGGATAGTGGGAGGTGGTCTGAGGGAGAATGTTCGTGAGTGAACGGGTTTGGAGCTGCCGAGATGTGCGCAGAGAGGACAATATCCATGATGTCATTGGTTCCAGGGGTGTTCCCGCAGTGGGTGAAGGAGTCAGGATAGGAAACAGTGAAAGGAGTGGATTGTGACAGCTCCAGGAGTGTTTTGCCGTTACGATTTGTGGAGTTGCAGCCCCAGTCAGTATGCATGGAGTTGAAGTCACCACCAATGATAGCTGGGGTTTTGAGGATTTCAGATAGGGCTTCTTTATTTATTTTGCCCAGCTTGGATTTCGGTGGGAGGTACGCCGACCAGATGTTGATGTTTCTTGACTTTTTCTGGATGCCGACCAACTCCAGTTTCCTGGTGGATGGAGTGGGGATTTGAGAGCAGGGTATATGTCTCTTGATTAAGATGGCCACACCACCACCTCTGTGCCCGTTGGTGGGGGTTCGGTCTTGGCAATGAACACGATAGTTAGGAACGGAGAAGGAGTCAGTGGGAAGGAGACAGGTTTCTTGAAAGAGGATGATTGACGAGTTGTGGATAATGGTCATTTGGATGAGTTCTGATTTTTTTGGGGATGATACTATTGCAGTGTCATTAGATTTTCTGCCGACTTATATACTCTCCTACTTGAGTCAAGTCACCTCTGATTGGCTATTGGTGTTTGCCTTCCTCGCCATCTTGATTCCGTTGAGAACCGGCCTCCATGCTTGGCTCAGTGCATACTCGGTGTCACAATTGAAGTTTTTCTTTTCCAGAAGAATTTCTATTGCCTCCTTAGTCATCTGGTCCCAATATGCTCTTGCAATAAGTTTAATATTGTCAAAGGGTATGATATGGTCCCGGGTGAGACAGTGTTCTGCTACGGCTGATTTTTCTGGGTAATAGAGTCTTTTGTGCTCCTTGAGCCTTGTTTCTATTGTCCCACCATCATCACCCTGAAGATGATGGCAGAGTCAGCTGTTGAAATGTCGGTAGCAGAACACTTGAACCGGTGTAAATCCCGAGAAGAATTCATCAACACATTAAAGCTTTCAATATATTTATGTCCTTATCTGGGGTAACTCTCATTAATTTGTTCTTTGTGAAAGCTACCTTTGATGATGCAATCCTTCTGGTGTGCCATTTGCATTGCCCAGCTTTCTTCAAATCACCATCAGTACTTCAGTCAGAAGATTGGTTGACTGTAGTCCTCCATCCTTTCCTATCTAATATTCCTTAGTAAACTCTCTTACAACTTGGTAGTTTTTCTTTCTATCGTCTCTTATAATTCTCCCTATACATTTGTCCTTCGGCCATCCCTGTAGGGTCTTCCCTTCTATTATATTCTTCATGAATTCCTTACGCCAAAGGGGGTGTCCTTCTCATGTTGTTCTTTTTGTCATACCATACTCCTAACTGGAATCTTCTGTACACTTCCTCGGTCATAGCTCCATTTGTCCACTTGATCTTCAGCATCCTCCTCCAGGACCATGTTTAGAAGTTTTCTTTTCTTTTCTGGTTTGCCTTCACAATGGCCCACGTCTCTTATCCATAAAGTGCCCAGCTCCAAGTGAATGTCTTCACATACTGCTTCCTTGTTTGAAGTGATATCTTCCTTGAGAATAGCAGTTGCCTCTATGCCATGAATTCCTTCTTAGATTGAGTTAATCTACACTTCATATCTACGATACTTCTGCTTGTTCTAATTTTTTTAAAATAGTTGTGAAATAGGTGATCTACCTACCCAGTTTAATGATCTTCTACTTGATGACGTTTATGATGTTTCTACGTGCTACCCTGCAAGCTGCCACAGGGGCTTTTGGCAGTGGGTGAACCAACACCATATCATGTGAGGAACAATGTCTTAACTAACTATGATTAATCTACATGCAAAATTACTACAAAGTAGTATAATAATAATTTTTATTTGCCAAGCAGACAATGCACAGTAATACATACAAGGCATGTGCATAAGACATGTCATTGAAAATAGTTTACAAAAAAATACATAAACAATAAAAATTCCAAACATAGATATTCTTTAACATTATAATAGCACTTTTTAACTAGGAATGTGAAGACTGCTTTTTTAAATACAGGTAGTCTCTCTTCATTTTTTAGACATCAGTAAATTATTATATAGTTTGGTGTGCATAGTGCTAGGACCTCTGGATGTCATAGACAAGTTAGATGATTTTACATGTCGATCGTTCGATCTTCTATTTTTGTATGAATGATGGATGTTATTCAATGTGAAATCTGCCATTTGTTTTTATTACCATATATTACACATTGATATATATGTATAGACAAGGTACTGGTAGTGGCTTTAGACATTTGAAGAGAGGTCGGCAATGAGCTCGGTAGTGTTGAATGCACGTAATCCTTATAAATTTTTTCTGTATTATAAATGCACTATTTGATGAGTCGGAGGAACCCCATATATCTATGTGATAGGATATTCTGGAGTAGAAGAGACCAAAATATAGTTTTTAAGACGTTCAGACAAACTGTATGTTTTAAGACAGATAGCAAATAAAATACTACATTCAATTTTTTACATATAAATGCAGTATGCACATCCCACTTAAGATGAGAGTCCACATAGATACCTAGGAATCTCAAATGATCTACTGCGATGAGTTCATCGGTTATGGACTGAATAGAATTATTGTCAGCCATGTTATTCTTTGCTGAATAAATGGCTACTTGTGTTTTTTAATAATTTAGAATCAGATCATTGCTACGACACCACATAGACATACATTGCATTAATGATTTACCTAAATCAGCTTACTTATTCAAAGTTTTACTAGATGTTAAAATACATCATCTGCATGCTTAACTACATTCATTGCGTATATACACTACATTTCCTAACGATCCCTAGGACCCAGTTTATTCTAAGCGATCGTAGCAGGCTTTAGCACTCGGTGGATTTTTTTTTTCATGATGTAAATAGATAAAACACAAAAAAATATACTTTGCCGTTCCACAAAAAAAATTATTTTAACCGCGACCGGTTTCAACACTTGAGTTTCATCCTCTGGCCTGAAGATGGCACTCAATGTCGAAACCGGTCGCGGTTTGTCGTGGAACGGCAAAGCATCTTTTATGTGTTTTATCTATTATCAGATAGTTTGTTTTGATCTCAGATGTTGCGGTGAAAAAATTAATTTTAAATGCATCCGTTCTACAATCTACCTCCCCGATTTTACGTGCGTTATATGATATACCGTAGTATGACAGGATCTGCAACATATCTTCAAACCCTTCATTGAAGTAATCTGCAGCAAATTTGCAGGCAGGATGGTGTGGAAAGCTGCAGCAAACTATAATCTTCAGATTTTTGTAACCTTTTGTGATGATGCCGGTAGATTACGCAGTCAGGTCCAGGGTTACTTTGAGGAAGCGATCCATCGTGATTTGAAGAACAAATAGGCACTTTGCATTTCCACATCAAAGTTTTTATTCTTCGCGACCATGTTTCAAGGTGATTCATCCGCAGCACTCGAGCCGCTTAGTAGTAATAAAAATTACAGCCGAGACAGAGAGACGCGCTTCACGCCCCCCTCCCCTGCCGTTAATTCCAATTAAGACTTTTTTTCGGGTCAGATTACGGTATCGACTTTCTTCGAGGGCGGGAGAGAAACCAGAGTCTTCTCGGGTGAATCTGTCCACAAGACAGGTTTCGATTGCACTCCTCCCTCCACGTTGTCCGGTCCTTTGCGTTTCTCCCTCAGTTGTCCATATGTTCTTCCCAAACTTAATGTTTGTCACCAGATTGCTTCTCCTCCATCCTCCACCTCTCTCTTTTCCCCCCTCAGTCTTTCCCTCCATCGATCTTTTCAGCAGACAGTCGTTTCTTAATATATGCCCCATATGCAGTCCCCTTTCCTCTTTCTCATAACCCCCATAATAATGTTTCTTCTTTCATTTATTCTCTCTCCAAATACTTCTTCATTTTTCATTCACCTTTTCAGTCCACTGGATCCTTTCTGTTCTTCTCCATGGCCGTACATTTAGAATCCTTCCTAGTATTTCTCTTCCCCTGATCGTCCAGGTTTCACCTCCATACAAAACTACTAATGTTACTGCCGGCGAGTGATGCGCACTCAGTTTTTCACGCTCCGAAATTCTCCCGAAAGCGGTACAATAGAAATTGATGTTTTATGATTTAAATGTGTCGATATGATCGCTTGAAGTAGCGTCGATGCGACGCATCGAGATAAAATTAGCCACAAAGTTACCTATTGTGGCGAATAAAATAGTCAATTCGATTATTATTTGGGGACATGGTGATATCCGCGATATTTATCCGAAATCGCGGTTGAGCAAGGCTTGTCGTAGCGCGATTTTACTGTATTTTTATTTATTTATATATAATTTCATTCCGATGTTCAATATAGACATTGCGATCGTCAATAAACATGTAGTCCTAAAAACGTACAGATCATCAATAAAACTACATAAATATTCACAAAGAATAGATGGTAAACCTACGCATTATAATTCTCTCGTATAAGAAATCTCTTTGGTTGTACAAACATTTTCGTATAAGATAGGTTTTCAAGTCTTTTTTTTAAGGTTTTAAGGAATTAAGCATTCTTAATGTTGTCAGACATTTCGTTATAAATAAAGGATGCTGGATTATGAGGGCCCTTCTTGTATAATGGCAATCTTGCATTCCAGCTGGTGCACGTCAAGTTTCTTGCGTGTGTTATGATGACGAATATCTCGGCAGCAAAGACATTAAGATTGCTTTTTCGCAAAGGCACGGCGTAAAAACAGTTCCATTCAACAAACCGTTTCTTAGCAACCGAGAAAAACTCGGCTGCTAAGAAAAAGATGTCTTCATAAAAATCAAAGTTAAAATCACAGCGACATTATTCTTTGAGTGAAAGATAAAATAACCAAAGGAGTAGTAACGAACAAACTCTACATTATCTTCTGGTTATAATCATCTTATGTCAAGGCACGAGGGAAAAAACTAACGAGTCCCTTTCATATATTTCAATGAAAAAAGATAGCAAAGAGTATGATAGAGATAGCAGAACAATGGACAACAATTTAACTGCTAATCGGAAAAAAATTATGGATACTTAAGTTACAAGGTACCGAGTCAATCAACCTCAGCGTGATTGGTACCAAACTGTAGCCTGTTTTATGCCGAGTTGTAAGGTATGGGACAAAAAAAGGTTTTATCTCCTTTTCTTGAAATGTTATGCGGGCATAAACAATTAAGTACCCATTTTTTCGCCTTCGGGCCTAAACCCGAAATTTTATAAACCTCTGTAAAACCACAATAGATATTCTTATTGGCATCAGACTTTAACCTTACCTGGAATGATCCTTTATCTATAAATTTGCCAACTCTCATGCTCTTTAAATTAAAACAAAATAAGCTGTAAAAATGTAAAACAACCTTTTCTTTTCAGCGGGTGGCCGTAGGCATTCGAAGTTTGCACCTTTGTCAAGGTCTTCTTTCGTCAAAATCGTGTGAACGAGGAAGTCATATGCTAAAATGTTAAATTTTTTCAGGCGGATTTGTCAAAAAATTGAACATTTTAGCGCTGTTATTCATTGTTTTCGGATGCGTTGTAAACGTCGGTTAACCTCAGGTAAAACGGTACTGTAACGTCTGGCCTATTGTTGTGATGTTGTGCACTGGCCATTTGTTTCATTGTTCTTGATGTGGAGTAGAATTTTGGATGGTTGATTGTTGGAAAGCTTTTGTTTGGTGTTTGTGTAAGGGGAAGAGCGGGGATGATTGTTGTGTGGAGGAATAGAGGGGACTGTTGAGTGCGAAGTCTGAAGTGAGAAACGAGAGAATAAAGACGTAAATGTGGAAGTGTGCGGCGGTTTTTTGGTTTACTCCCGAGGAGGAGAATGGTACGAATAATTCTAACGTTACAGTACACGGTAACATTTTTGATTTTCTCGAAAAGGATCTCATACAACTGTGATTATTTCCGCGACCGAAAGCAGACGGCTGCATCAGTTATGATGAATCATTGTAACTCGCATTGTGATCCAAGTTTTGCAATTTATTTGATTTTTATGTTAGTGATGCAACATGAACTACGCAGTTCGCCGAAATTCAACTCGATCGTGAGACCGTAAGCGAAACAGCTTACCTCAAAAACTTGGCAAAAAAGTTTCAAGTGTAGGAGCAAGATGTTATTATATTACGAGAAAAAATTCAAACAGAAATATTACATTTTATAATTATATGATTTTATTACACCAATTAGTCGTAATTTTAATTAACAGAAATATTACTGATAACGTAAATATCACTTCTTGAAATACCAACTCTTGTTACCAAAAAGGAGAAAGTCATCACTGCAACCATGGTTTTTGACAAAAATATGAGAGAGCAATTCTCTTGGTGAAAGCAACATTCACTCTATCGTTGCCAACCGAATTTTACGAGGAGCCTATCGCGAAATTCATTGTCATCGCTGAGATAGTTAATTTGGGAAGAGGCAGTTTATGTAGGCAAAGTTTTAGAAGACAAGTTTCAGAGACAACATTTTCGGCACAGTGTTATTCCTAAAGTATTTGATATACCTCTCTGTCGCCGTACGAGCGCTATGCTTCTTTGATGTTCAGCTAATGACTGCTCTGAGACTCTCTCTATCTCTGTCAGCCCACCACTGTTCCCATCTTCCCCAACCTAGACCAAGAGAATTTCAACCGACACCGGGAATGAATAATTTCCTCTGACCGTTCGCGCGGCGTCAGAACTGCGTTTACCCCGCTCCTGATCAGCTAATTTGCACCCCTTGGGAAAAGTGGGTAAATTGGAGAAAGGAAGAATCAGGTCCATTAGTAGAGTAGAGACAAAACGCTCGTATAACTTGTAAGAGAACGAACCTACGGTCGATTCATTGAACGTGTCGCGCGAGCATCCATTGCCTCATTTGAGCATCCACGGGCCCTCTCTCATTCCACCTTCATGTTACTTTTGTGCAACCGCTTTCCTTCAAAAGTTGTTGAAACACAGCCACTTATATTAAATGCGGTTTCCACGTTGGTATTTAATGTCCGTGCCGTTTGATTTGCGTTTAAAAATTTTCGCGTCTCTACAAGACTATATTGTATCTGTAAAATTATAGCAAGGCAGACGTTTAAACTTCTACCATTTACGAGCCGAGAAACAGTTCGATGAAATCGGGAAAAAGAGGATCATATGCGCCAACAAACCATTATATAGTCATTGACTAAGGAAACTTAAATGGCAAATTTTTTTGAGGATTTGGATCAATGAACATTTTAGGTATTGCTCGCCAACGTTTAGATCTATTTATAGATCACGGCTAAAGTACATGTAAACCTAAACCAGAGAATCGATGACATAAAAACCATGTACAGTGGTGATCAACAAAAATGATGAGAAACAAATTCTACTAACCAGTAATAATGTGTCAATCCTTCATCAATCTTTCTGTTTTGCAAATTTAAGTTTTCTGTTTATTTACATAAGACAATAAACAATGGTAACCATAGAATCATCAGATAGGTAGCAATTTATTAAATGCATTGCATTTTTTCTTTCTCTTACGTTTTCAATGTCATATTGTTGCTGATTTTTTTTGCCTGTATGAGTATCGTTTTGACGATTTTTTTGCATGAATGCCTTGCTGTTTTTTAATGTCATTTTGTGAAGGTTGTATGTTTTTTTATATGGTTACCATTGTTTATTGCTTAATGTTTATAAACACAAAACTGAAATTGTAGAGCCGAAAGATTGAAACCAAAATTAAATTATGGTTCTTATACACTATTACCGGTTAGTACATTTTTTCAATAATTAATGCTGTTCATCACTGTATATGTCTCTTATGCCCTCGTCCTGGTTTTGTTTACATGTAATTTATCCCTGATGATGACCTATAAATAGATTGAACCGTAGGCGTAATATATAAAATATTCTTTGACCAAAATCCTCTATAAACCTTATATATAAATATATACATGAGGGAGGTTTAAATTTTCCCGAGGAACTAAAATTGCGAACAAGGGGATGAAGGCATGATAGTTCAAGCTGTATTAGGAAACGCCGAATGAAGTTATAAGAGCACCCAAAACGAAACTTACCAATTTATAAGTTGATTACGCGTATGTTTGAAATTGTACATTTTGGTGTGAACTTAATTTTTAAGTCTCACAGTGTAAAAATTTTTATTATCCATCCTCCCACCTATCACCATTAATTGGAAATGATATTTATACAAATGCCGTTACTCAATCACGGTGTAGCTCTGAAAAATAGGGGATAAATAAGAAAGTACCCATCACTGATGTACCTTATTTGGAGAGGTATATTGATTACGATTAATTGTGCGGATTACACGTTACTAACACGTCTTAATTCGAAGGAATTTTTTGCGCAATTCTAATGAATGATTTTCAGCCATAATTCCATCTGTCGAAGTAGACAGGTGGTAACGTGCTCTACTGTGATGTCGGTGATAGGTAGTTCGAAGCTCCCACGGCATTTTGAATTTTTTTTGTCATGGTAAGCATGCAGGTAAGTTTATCATTTCAATTTTCAAGATATATTTTTTTGTCAAAGAAAATTTTATACTTTTTATAGGTGCTTGAGTCTTATTGTTTTCATATCGTCCTGCAATGAACTAAACTAAGTATCATTTGTTACGCCATTATTTGATATTCATTAACGTATTATACTTAAAGTAAAATGTGTAACTTATATCTGATGATTAACCAGTATTTCTTTTCAATAAGATCGTTAATTATCTCATTAGGAGAATACCAAAGGAAATATTGTTTCCCCATTGCAAGTCTTGTTGTAATGTCGCTTTCCAAAGTGATTATATTTTCCTATTAATAAGCTTTCCAAATACTGTTGTTTGCTAATAATTATTAAGTATTATCAATTCTGTAATAAATAGTTCTCATTGCAAATAACGCAAACACAACCAACATAAATTACCATATTAATTTTGTTACAGCAATCTAAATATTTCCCCTCGCATATGAAAACCGGTAATTTTGCAGTCGTCATGTGTATTGTTCCAATAGTTACATTTTTTTAAAAAGAAATTGTAACGAAATAGTTGCGTGGCGGTTATATTTATAACGTCTTAGGATTCAAGCGGATGAACTGATTGATTGCATTTCACGATGTCTTTTCGAACACCGCCGAGGTGGGGATGGCGATCACAACGCCAATTTCTACGTTCAATTGTCGGTGGAAGGAGGTTGCCCTAACTCAAGGTCAGTCAGGCCTGTTTCTGGCACTTTGCGAATTTTCAACGAAAATCAGTTCAGGGAAGTCGAGAGGGAATTGCCACTTGAAGGTCGTTTGGGCACAGGGGTGTGAGGAATCCAAGGGACTAGGGACTCCCACAAGGTCACCTCGGGGGACGGAAATCGCTCGCGAGGTCGTCAAAAGGAGATCAGGGGAAAATCTAAAGAGACCGAGGGCTTGGAAACAAATGACACGAGACAATAACCGGGGAAAATATTTTCTGAAGCAAAATATCCACGATCTGGCAGACATAGAGACGTGATTTTGGTATCGTTTTAAAGCTTGGAATGCGATAGTTTTTTCTGAGGTGATCAGAGCACACGCGACTAATCTCCACGCAGATGAGAGAAATTTTTACGCCGTAAAAGTATTAATGCGCAGGGAATCATACTCCCCACTCTGTGGGAGCTCGGCGCGTCAAGGTAAGGGGTCGCGGGGAGAAGGGGCTGACTGGGAAGGCGGAAAGAGTCTTCCGCTCTGCGCCTTTGCTCGCCTACCTTGCAGCGTTTTATCAACGCTATTACGTGCTGTAATTCTGATTATTTTATTAATGGCTGCTCTTCAAGTCACCCTATATCCTACCAATCTCTTCGTGATTTGATTCTTTCTTGTTCTGACACAGTTTCATATTGTTAGTTCTACTAATAAGACTGTCTAACAGATAGATATAAAATGTAATTTTTTCCTCTCACAATTAGAGACCAAAATAAATATAATCACAATCTCGGAGATAATAGTTAGGGTAGCTAGTGTATGTATGTTATCTAGCATGTTTCTTTTTAATTAAATGTTAATTGATTTTGTTCCCGCATGGCAGGTACTTTTATTTGCCATTGACATTTTTGCACATAAGTGGTTTCTCAGCGTGTTAATTATATCTAATATATGCATGCCTCCCCCTGCAACACGCCCTTGCAGCGGTTTGTAGGGTATTACGTAGACTATGTATTTTGTTAAAATCTCATGGAAATGAATCTACTCAGGGAAAGTATATAGTTACCGTGGATAGTTTGCGATACGTAGTTTGAGTTTTACAATTTCGATTAACGCCCACGGCACGGAAATCATTTTTCAAAACAGAAAGTGTAATTTCATCCAAATAAATAAGGCAGTTCCTTTACTATGTGCCATATTAAAACAATGTATCTTTTAGGAAGTGTATATGTTGTACTGCTAAACCTTTTGATCCTAACCATAAATTTTCATTGCATGTTGAAATGCAATAAATATTAAATATGCACAGTTTAGCACCTTTTGTATATCGAAAGGCTCGAACGAATTAGATGCATTCCGTGCATCTTAACGAAAAATAATGAATCGATGAAAACTGATCATAACCGAGGGGGTATTTTTGTCTGGAAGAAAAACACAACAAACGGTCCCGGAGGTTTTATTTGTATTTAAGGCAAACAATACATGAGCATCCAACACGAATTTAAAATCCAGAAGACTGCGTTACATTGCGGGCAGAAACGAAGTCAGGCGGCTGCTCCAATGGAAGAGTACTTCATGTCAGATCACTGGAGGTGGGTGGATTGCCTGCACTCCGAGTCGCACAGGTTACGACAGTTTGTATAAACCAAGGGATTTGAACTGTCAGCCAACCGCTCAGGCCCACTTCACCGCAGCGAAAAATACCGGAACATTTCTAGATAGCCTGAAAATAAAAATAAAGATACGTTAAGTCGTGAAAACGGAGTCGTGCACAACGGGTTTAGATTGATCCAATGGCAAAATGAGATGCAATGGGAGCTGAAGCACTCGAAAGGCTTGAGCCAATGATTCGCAGAAATTTCAACACACGATGTGAACACGTATTTTCTACCAGCGTCCCCCGTCCAGACCTCGCCCTTTAATTTGTTAAGCATAAGGATACATTATGAAGGATATGATGCTTTCCCGGCGTATACTATTGATGAATTCTTCTCGGGATTTCCACCGGGTTAATTGTTCTGCCGTGATGATTTTCCACCAGGTTAATTGTTCTTCAGGGTGATAATCACCCTGAAGACGATGGCAGAGTCACCCGTTGAAACGTCGGTGGCAGAACACTTAACCCGGTGGAAATCCCGAGAAGAATTCATCAATAATGATACATTGTACAAAAGTGTAAGGCAAACGGAGACGCGTGTGTATTATCAGAATAAAAATTATGAATGCTCGAGTTTAAACTTCAGTTACAAGGAATTATCCAATCAATCTCAGAGCGTGATCGATACCAAATTTTAGCAAGTTTTACGCTGCGTTGTGAGGTATGGGATAAATATTTTTGCCTCCTTTTCTTGAAATTTTATTCGGGCACAAATAAACAAAATACCCGTTTTTTTGGGCCTTCTGCCACCATCCAGAAACTTTAAACCTCTGTAAAACAACAATTGAGATACTTATTAGCACCAAACTTTAACATTGTCCGGTTGAATCCTTTATCAATAGGTTTGCAAATAGGTCTTATACTCTTAAAATTTAAACAAAAGAAGTTGTTGCAAAAAATGTAAAACAACTTTTCCTCTTCATCAGGTGGCCGTATGCATTCGAAGTTTGCACCGTTGTTAAGGCCTTCTTAATTGTATGAACGAGCGAGTAATGCTAAAATATTTACGTTTGTGGTCGGATTGATTACTGATTTTTTATATACTTGAGGTTTGGGAAGGTTACGACCTGGAGAAGCAGTGAAGCGGAGTTGTAACATTTATTGTTTGTTCCAGGTTGCACGAAAAACTAGAGTGGCGGTCATGGCACGGAAGGAGTCCACGGCCAAAAATTCAAAAAGACCTACTTCGTCTGAGTTTTTCTCGTGTCTCCCAAAGTTTTTTGTCATCTCAAATGGATAAAAATAGTTAATAAATCGGCCCAAAATCTTAACATTTTAGGATTATTCGCTCCTTCGTACAATAAAGTAGAGCTTGACATCGGTGCAAACTTTGATTGCTTACGGCCAACCGATGAAGCGAAAAAGTTGTTTTACTTTTTTTACAAGAATTTCTTTTGTTTAAATTTAAAGAGCATAAGAGTTGGGAAATCTACTGATAAAGGATTAATCCAGATACTGATAAAATATAATGCTAATAATTGTCTCTATCGAGGTTTTACAGAGGTTTAAAGTCTGGTTACGCCGGAAATAAAATAGGTACCTTGTTTATGCCCGAATGACATTTCGAGAAAAGGAGGAAAACATTGATGTCTTATACCATACGACGCAGCGTAAAACAAGATAAAATTTGTTATCAATCAGGTTTAGATTCACAGCCCCGTTTTATTGTAAGTGAAGTGTAAACTAGTGTCCATAATTTTTATTCCGATAGAAAGTGATACATTCTACAAAAGTGTAAGCCAAACGAGTATGTGTGTGTAAGTGATCAATTGTAAAAAAAGTGTAATAATAATACATAGTAACGTAATTATGAACTAGTACTTAGAATAACAGTACATAGATTGCATATCGCAACACCTTAGTTCTTCCCGAACTTTCACGACCGTACTCAGACGCACGCACCATGGGCATCACATGATATGACAGTCGTCAGGCGAAACAGAAATCCACATGTGTTGACGAAGAGCCTGGCACAATCGAAACAGATTTAACTGAATATCTTTGGAGATAGATTGGTACAGGGGTGGATATGGATTAGTGAAGTGAAAATAATCAGTGAAAAAAAACAAAGATTAGGTAAAATATTTAAGCGCTGCGATAACTAGAGACCTTTCGATGGGAAGCCATATTCGGGAAACTTTCGAAAGAAACAAATCGGGATTAATAAAGAGAATACTTGGGAAATGCAATGAAAAGGTAAAAGAGCGCTGTTATTTTACGTTTGCTAGGTCTCATCTTGAGTATGCTTCGAGTATATGGGATCCTCATGAGACGGGATCATTTTTTAGAATTAACACAATTCTATAATTCTATTTATTGGGTGCAACTTAGAGCAAGTGTACCAACCAAAGGTGGTTATGGTCATCGTAGCAGTGGGACGATGTTAATGGAGAAGTTAAGGCTGGGAGACACTCGTAGAATATAGATTAAATTCCTTGTGTAAATTTGAGCCAGATTACTTCAACGAAGAGGTTAAAAATAGATTTCAAACCGCGTCACACTACGGCGGATCAGATCAAGAACGTAAAATAAAAAATGGCCAAACAAGAAGCAAATAAAATAATTAATAAATGGAAGCTTAAAAATAAAAATCAAACATAATCCTGAAATAAATAAAAATTTAAAAAAGAGTACCCATCAGACAAAAAAATGAAAGATATTAAAATTAAAGCTAATCTAACTTCATAAGAAATAGTTTGAGCAACAGCACGAAGACCACCTAATAAAGAATAAATTAAATTGGAAGATCATCCAGCAATTATTACAGCATAAACACCCAAACTCGTACAACAAAAAAAATAATAAACCAAAAATAAAACTATTTAAACCAGAAAAAAAATGGAAAACAAAGTCAACAAAATAAATAAATAAACAATCTTAACACAGGAGAAAAATAATAAGGAAGATAATTAGAACTTATAGTAAACCCAAGCTGAGTGATTTTTCGGGTACCACATCTTCGTGGGAAACCACAGGAGGCACAGGGAAATGAACTGATGCCCCTCTACCCCTTGATGTGTGAATTTCCACACGCCGCGCCGTGGGCTTAGTACTAAGGTGAGCTCTACCCTCAATTTACATACCGACCTACGGGATGAATACTGTGGTTGGTTATACAATTTATGCCTGATTAATGATGTGAACTTAACGTAAATCTTAACCGACGATCAAGGAGGGGCTCCCGACCTAAACGATTCAAGTCCTCCCAGAAGGATTAAGCCTCGTTACTTTCGCCCCGTGACTCCGCGTCACGACTTAACATTCCTCTTTCCCTTGTCCGTTGCACGTCACGCGAGCAAACATTCGACGGGGTGAGTGAGTGAGAGATAGAGAGAGAGAGATTCGCTATTCGCCCGTGGAGGGTCCCGCTACTGCATCGATATATTCGCCGGTGACCGACGGAGACC